>SJYC01113794.1:0-33139 GCA_006408675.1 Madoqua kirkii
CCTCAGGGACCCCCCCACCCCGCCCCTGCCACCACCCCACCCCCGGCCCTGGCCTCAGGCTTGGCTTCCCTGTCCTGGGCGGCTCAGGCCAGGACTCCCCTGTCCACAGCAGGCCTGAGGAGGGCCCTCTGTGCCTGGGGAGGTTTTCAGCTTGCATTCTGTGAGCCCTTCCCCCAAGTTGAACCCACCTCCCGCAGAACCCTACAGATCCCGGGGAGCTCGCAGCACCCTGGCCGGGGGCAGGGCAGGGGCTCTGTGTGGCCATCACAGCCTGGCCAGCAGGTGTGAGGTGGAGGTCTGACCCAAGACCTTGGGACTGAGCCTCGGTTGAGTGCTGGCGGAGGCCTGAGGAGGGGCTGGCCAGGCCACTTTGTCCAGGGTCGCACTTGGGGGCCTCCTCAGGTCCCCAGGGGACAATGGTAGTGTTCCCCCAGGCAGCAGCGTGTGCCCTGGGTTGTGAGGCCCCGCCCAGGACCATGGGCAGAGGAGGCCGACGTGTCCTTCCCAGGGAGCACAGGTCAGACCCAGCGTCGAGCCAGCCTGCCTGGGTTCAGAGCCTGGCCTGGCCCCCGCCCACAGTGTGACCTCACCTCTATCCCTTAGGCTGTTTATCTGCAGGAAGGGACCAACGGTGGCGCCAGCATCCCTCACGAAGGCCGTGAGGGTCAAAGCTGAAAACAGATGCTGCGCTTAGAACAGGGCCCAGGAGCCAGCGAGCTCAAATTCTTCAGACGGTTGGCTTTGCAAGCGTTACCCAGGGCCACACGGCTGGCTCAAGGGAGGTCCCGTTTACAGGAGGGAAACCGGGAGGAAGGACCAAAGTGGAGCAGGAGGACTTCAGAGAGGTGTTGCCAGAACAGGGTTGTGAGTAAGAGTTTGCCAGGAAGCCTGAAAGGCAAAATCCAGGCGACCTACTGGGAAGGGACGGGAGTTACTTGAGGTCAGTCTTTTCAGAATTCATACCTTTACTTGGCAAGGCTTCACCAAGCCCTTTTCTGTGGGGTCCTGGGGCTACAGGGAGTGCCCCACCCAGCCCCGTGCACAAGGCAGGTCTGAGTTCAGGTGGTCCGGCTGCAGGACGGGTGGAAATACGCTGTTGCCAAAATCTCGGCGCTCTGTGCACCAGCGCCAAACAGAAACATAGAGACAGAGCCGCGGAGGAGGAGGAAAGGGCGGCTTTACTCGGCCAGGCAAAGCCAGTGAAACAGGAGGGAGGGGCAGGGCACACCCTCTGAAAGAATGGCACAGCCCAAGGACACAGCATAAGCTGATGAGACTCCAGTGGGTCCAAGATGGCAGGCAAGCCAGCTTCAGCTAGACCCTGGCCCTCCGTCCACTCTCACCGAAACACATCAGCGAGTGAGACAACACACCCAGAGGCACCGTGGCAGCCCCAAGGCTGGCCGTCAGAGACCGGAAAGCGGTCAGCGGCCCAGCTGCTGGAGATCCCCACCGCGTCCCCAAAACAGTTGGAACAGCCCTCCCACTCCTATGAGGATGCGACAGCATGATGGCCTCACCAACTTGATGGACCTGAGTTTGAGCAAGCTCTGGGAATTGGTGATGGACAGGGAGGCCTGGCGTGCTGCGGTCCATGGGGCTGCAGAGTCGGACACAACTGAGTGGCTGAAAACATTAGCCAAAATTACCCAGCTCATAGAAAACAAAAGTGAAAATGTTAGTCGCTCAGTCATGCCTGACTCTCGGCAACCCCAAGGACTGCAGCCCGCCAGGCTCCTCTGTCCGTGGGATTCTCCAGGCAAGAATACTGGAGTGGGTTGCCATTTCCTTCTCCAGGAGACCTTCCCAACTCAGGAAAAGCTAACCACATGACCTTGCGAGGCTGTACTTGCCCTCTGTGCCAGCCCACACTCTGTCTGTGGAGTGTTTCTCTCTGAATAAATCCACTTTTTCCCTATCACTTTGTCTCTCACTGAATTCTTCCTGCAAGGAGACATCAGAGACCTGAGCTTCATTAGGTCCTGACACCAGGTCTATGATCTCAGCTGGCGGGCCACGCGTTTTGGCCGAGTTTGAGTCCCGGCCACTTGGGTTCGCGTCTCCAGCAGGGTTTTGGCCAGGTTTACGTTCCCGGCCATGTGGGTTTAAGCCCCACACTGAGGTCAGCGGCTTCACTAGCACCTCAAGGGCTGTGCCCCAGCCCCTGGTGAGTAGGGAGAGGTTATAGTCAGGCGGGGGTCTGTGCGAAGGGTCAAGTCTTCGCTTCCACTTCTGCGCGTTTTCCAGAAGGTGGGGTTGCTGACGAGCTCAGGATGTGCGCAGGGTCTCGAGTGGTCTGTCTCCTGCTCATCTTGAGGGGCCTGTCCTGTCCCTCCTCTGATCAGCAACTGCTCTGCCCTTCGAAACGCAGAGCAGGCCGCAGAGGCCAGAGTCTTGTCCATAAGGCATGGGGGACAAAAGGCTTCTGTGCCTGGGAGGCCCACGGGCCCCTGCAGTTCACTGGCACCGTCTGCTCCCAGCTGCCCTGTGCCTCAAGCCCTGCGCTGGCTCCTCGGCCCATGCCACGTCACCCAGGCTGCCACGTCACCCAGGCTGCCACGTCACCCAGGCCACCGTGTCGCCCAGGCCGGCAGCCGTGCCCCTTGAGGAGGGGAAGAGGTGGACGGTGATCAAGCCAGGGGTCTGCTACAGCTGCTGGTTCCCAGCCTGGCGGCAGCGGCGTTTGTATTAAGTGTGAACCAGAGGATATCCGTGCACGGGCCATGCGGGCAGATGGGCCTTGCACACGTGTGTCTCTGCAGGCCCCCAGGCATGCGTTCCCGCGCCAGCCTCCTGTCTGTCCATCTGTCCCTCCCACCGCTCTGTCCTCCCGTCTCTCTTGCTCTGGGTCTCCCTCTCCGCCTCTTCTCTCATTCCGTTGCACCCCAGCCCCCCATCTTGGGCCCTCCCTGGGCCCCTGACAGTGTGGGCCGGGGCTGGGGGGCCGGGTGCAGGCCAGGGCTGCGGCCTGGGTCCCGGCTAGCCACCCGAGCCCAGTCTTCCGAGCGGAGGGGCCCACTCGGTGGCCCCGGGCTGGCCGGGCTGGGGCTGGGCGGCGGGGCCGGGCGCCTGGACCGCCAGTCCTGGGCCTGGCCCGCGCGCTGCAGTATTGATGGCCCGTCAGGGCGGCCGATTCCTGCGCTTTCAGTTAAAAGGTTTCTGTTGTTGTAGCTTATGCAGTTGCTCTGTTGCTATGGAAACGTGACATCAAAATGACGTTTCCCGTTTAAAAGCTTTTAACTAAATTCCTGCCTGTCAGATGTAGGCCCCATTTTGAGCAAGGAGCTGCCTTCCAGGAGCGGGGCTCCCGCCGCGGTGTGCAGGCCCCGGCGGCCCGCCCCGAGCGCGCTCTTTAACCCCGCAGGTGCCCCGGGCATGGCCACGGCCGAGGTGCCCGGCTACCTCGTGTCCCCGCAGGCTGAGAAGCACCGGCGGGCCCGCAACTGGACAGCGCCGAGATGCGCGGCCTCATGCTCGTCTGGGAGGAGTTCTTCGACGAGCTGAAGCAGACCAAGCGCAACGCCAAGGTGTACGAGAAGATGGCCAGCAAGCTGCTGGAGATGACAGGCGAGCGCCGGCTGGGCGAGGAGATCAAGATCAAGATCACCAACATGACCTTCCAGTACAGGTAGGCCCGCGGGCGGCGGGGGGCCTTCTGGGTGGCAACAGCGGCGGCGAGGGGAGTCCCGGCTTTGTGTAGGCAAGAGGGGACCTGTGGGCCCCGTGGAGTGGGGCACGGGGAGATCCCCAAGGCCCCGCAGGGTGGAGGATACTGCTGGTGGCCAGGGGGCGGGAAACCCGAGGCTGGGCCGCTAGGCCCCTGAGCCTGCAGTCCGCTGTCTCCGGCGTCCACTGAGCTCACTGTGGGCACAGTGCTGGCCTCAGGGCTGGGGAAAGGGTATGGAGGCCCTGAGCACCCAGGAGGGTCCACGCCTCCACCCCCTCCCCGCCCCTCACTGGGCCCCTGCCCTGGCTGCCTCGGGAGGGGCTGGGACACGGCCAGGCAGCTCCAGGATGGGCCCGTGTGCCCAGCACCTCAGAGGGCAGGGCCAGGTTTATCTGCCCGGGGTCCAGGGAGGAGAAGGTCGTGGGCAGGTGAGAGGTCACGGGGGTGGAGGGGGTCACGGGCGGGGTGAAGGTCAAGCAGGAGCTGGGCTGCAGGCGGAGAGGCATAGAGAATGGGCCATGTGGGCGGGCTGGGCCCACGCAGCCCCCAGGAGCCTGTGCATGTTGGGGGGCTGCCGTCCCAGGATGACATGCAAGGACCCCGCTGGTCCTAGCAGAGGTTGGCCGGGGGTGTGTGGACAGGGCCCTGCAGGTTGGCCTGGACACCTTGAGCCATACTCTGTGGGTGAGAGGACCCCCCCCCACCCCGGCCCCTCCTGGCCTGTGGCTCCCGGCCCGTCTGGGGCCTGTGGGTGTGCAGAGACCCCCAGGGCCCTGGACAACCGAAGGCCGCTTCAGCTGCATCAGTTAACTTTCTCGGCCTTGGAGGAGCGGGTCCTGAGCCTGGCCCACCCAGAGGCTCATTTCTGACCCACAGCCTGGGCCCCAGCCAGGCCTTGGGGCAGAGCAGAGGTGGCCGGCGCTGGGGTAAAGGTGGTCCGAGGCCGGGGCCGAGCCGTGTGCCCCCCATCCCCCTTGCCACCAGCCCCATGGCGCCTGGCAGGGAGGGGGCAGCAGGGCTGAGGCGGGCAGCTTTACGACCTGCTGTCTGACTCCGTGACTCACTGCTCTGATTGGCGTCTGGCCGGGTTATTCATTATTTATCCTGAAAGCCGCCTCCTGAGCCCCAGGGAGGGATCCTCTTCCACTCCTGGAGGGGAGGTGGGCTGAGGCAGCCACAGGAGGCGAGGGGGTGGCCGGCGGGGCGGGGCCGCACGCACGCAGCTCTTCAGTTTATGAAGCACTTGCACGCAGCAGCAGCGCCTCTCAGCTCCCGTCACCGACAGGGACATCATGGCCCAGAGCAGGAGAGGGCTTCCCCAGGGGCTCCGCGCTGAAGAGTCCGCCTGCCGTGCAGGAGATGCACGGTGCCGTGCAGGAGACCTGGGTTTGATCCCTGGGTCGGGAAGATCCCCTGGAGGAGGGCCTGGCAACCCACTCCGGTATTCTTGCCTAGAGAATCCCCATGGACAGAGGAGCCTGGAGGCTACAGTCCATGGGGTCTCACAAAGAGTTGGACACGACTGAAGAGATGGACCACGCAGGCACAGAGGACCTTACAGACTGACACTCTGGCTGGGGGCTGGTTCCTTATCTCCCCCAACACCTCCCCTACCCCCGCCACCCAGAGCTGCCCACAGTGGAGGCTTGTTATTTTTTCATGAAAACTTTTTTTAAAAAAAGAAAAGAAAGCCAATCTTTATTTGTTTATTGCACGCACCGCCGGCTTGTGGGATCTTAATTCCTCGGCCCAGGATCAAACCTGGGCACCCAGGATCAAACCTGCGCACTTGTCTGTAGAGTTGCGGAGTCCCAGCCACAGGACCCCTGGCATTCCGGGACAGCTGACGTGAAGGTGGTCTGTGGGATTCCCTGGAGGCCCAGTGGGTAGCACTCAATACTCTCGCTGCCAGGGGCCCAGTTTCAGTCCTGGCTGGGGAGTTAAGATCCCACCAGCTGCTCTGCGTGGCCACAGTAGAAAAACAGATCGTCTGTGAAGGAAGCCTGGGGGCCCCTGGTTCAGGGGAGTGTGTTTTGCTGGTGCAGGTTCAGGGGCCCCCTGCAGCGGGGCAGGCCTTGTCTCAGGTGGGCGGAGCAGGACTTGGGGACTTCTGGAAGTGCTAGAGGGGGACCCGGGACCCAGCACAGTCCTCCGCCCTCCTTCCCTCAGGCAGGTGGGGCAGCCCATCTCGGCTCCCTGCTGAGGACCCCACGTCCCTCGGCCTCTGCCCCGAGCCGCACACCCCCGCCAGGGCAATGCTTTCAGATGGTCGGCGCGTCTCCAGGGACCAGGGTGGCTAGTGGCCACACTCCGGCAGGGATTTGACCTCGGGGCTCCCTATTGGGAGACAGGAGCTGCTTGGCTGCGGGGGATCCTGTCACTCAGTCCTCCCCAGAGCCGGAGGAGCAAGGACGGGGAATGTGGAGGGGCTGCCGATGGCGGCCAGGGGCTCAGGACCCTGGGTGTCGGGAGGCAGAGAGCCCACGCCCGCCCACTGTGGCCCCTTTGCGTGCTGGCCGGGGCCTGCACTACGGCCACATCTCCCCTTCCCTCACCTCCCAGGGGACAGCCGAGGCCCTGGGACCTCAGGGCCTGTCTGCAGGGGCGGGCAGGGCGCAGGGCCTGGGCGGGGCACGGGCCCACCGTAGGCAGACAGCAGACCCTCACTGGCAGCGTCAGGCCCCACCCCCTCCTGGGACCAAGAATGATATCTGGGCAGCTCGCTGTTGGCCAGGCACTGGGCATTGTCTACTCCAGTCTTCCCAGTGCAACTTGGATCATCCCCATTTTACTGACACGAGGCTCAGAGAGGTTAATGGACCTGCCCAGGCTCACACAGTGAAGTGGCAGAGACGAGCCACAGACTCAGAGCTGCGACCACGGAGGCCTGTGCCCGTCCCTCCTGAGGCCCTGCTCCGGGGCATCCTCCTCAGGACACGCTTGTGACCTGACCTCCTTTCACGCTCACATTACACGTTGTACCACATCTTACTCCTATGTTGGTATTATACCACATATGTTCTTATTATTGCTGATTGACTTATTAAAAAGCAGCGTCTGTTCATTGCAGAGAGTTTAGAAACTCCGGAGAAGCAGAGAGGACTTGTAGGGACCAGCCTGACATCGGGGCCTGTGGGTCCTGTCGACACCCTCAGCGGCGCAGGGTCCCGAGCCCGACCTCTTTCTGACCTGGTCTCACCTGGCCCACTTTTCCGGGAAGGCCTGTCTGGCTGGGAGTGGCCCACACCCGGGCCGCGTGACTCCCTGGGTCCGGCACCCCCGAGCGCCCCTCCGCAGAGGGGCCGGGTGGGCAGGACCAGGAGCAGCCGATTCTCACCCTTGGCTCTTGTGTCTCTCGTTTCAGGAAATTAAAATGCATGACAGATAGCGAGTCCGTCCCGCCTGACTGGCCCTATTACCTAGCCATTGATAGGATTCTGGCCAAGGTCCCTGAGTCCTGTGATGGCAAACTGCCGGACGGCCAGCAGCCGGGGCCCTCCACGTCCCAGACCGAGGCGTCCCTGTCGCCGTCTGCTAAGTCCGCCCCTCTGTACTTACCGTATAACCAGTGCTCCTACGAAGGCCGCTTCCAGGACGACGGCTCCGACAGCTCCTCCAGCTTACTGTCCCTTAAGTTCAGGTGTGTGCGCGCCCCGCTCCTGCCCCACCGCCTGCCCCCGGGATGGGCCAGGCGGCCGTCCTGGCGGTGGCAGTCTCTGCCACCCAGGGCCGGCTGCAGAGGCCTGGGCGGCACACACGCACCTCAGGGACAGGGAGGCCAGAGGCAGGGAGGCAGGGGTCCCCGAGGCCTGGGCCGTCGTGTCCGCCGCCCAAGCACGTCTCCTGCACCGTCGCTGCTCAGCTGTGTGGAAAGTCTGTGATCTCTCTGGGCCTCAGTCTCTGTAAAATGGGGATAATCAGGACCTTCTCTGGCGAAGGCTGGGAGTCAGAGGCGAGCCTCCTGCCCTTTCCTCGGTGTCTGGCTCTTGAGCTCCCCCACCCCGAGCAGACCATGGCCTGGGGCCCCCTTCTCCCTGGCCTTGCTAGGCTGCCTGGTCTCTCACAGCCAGGGAGGGGCCGTCAGGCTGAGCCTCCACAGTGTCCCTGGAGCCTGGCTGCAGTGGACGCCCAGCCCCTCTTCCATCCATGGCGTGCTGCCAGCCCTGGGCTGACCCTGCCTCAAGACACCCTCAGACAGGTGTGGTGTGGGGCCGAGGAGCCAGAGGAGGTCACGTTGGGCTGGGCTTTCACGGGTGAATAGGAGTTGGCCAGTGGAGAAGAGAACAGGAAGAGTACATCTACGCTTTGGTCCTGCCTCCCCTGAGCTCTGTCTCAAGTCGGTCAGATGGGCATGGGGTGAGGAAGGCATCTCGGGGGCCCCTCCACTCTGACACCCAGAATCTGGGGGCTGCTGCTAGGTTGTCCAGCGCCCCTTCCCTGGGAGGCGGTTCTCAGTGAAGACCCCCGACAGAATCGCCTTTGCTAATGGCCGGGCAGGGGCCATTAGCAGGGGATCTGCCATTGGCGGACAGTTGCTTCCATGGGCTGAGCCTACTTCCCAGACTGACGGCTGCCCGGTGTTGCGCCAGGCCGGGCTGTGGGGCACCTCTCCCTCCAGTGTCCAGGCTCTGCTCTCTGCCCCCGAGGGTGGCTGGGCCACCATCCTGCATGGAAGCAGAGGGCCTAGGCTGGGGACAGGCAGGGCCTGGGGGCGTCTGGCAGCTCCCTGCCAACCCTGGGGGCCCCGTCACAGCAGAGAGCTGGGCTGCCTTCAGCCCTGACCCTGAAAAGATTCCCGTCCTGGAGGGGAGCCTGGCCTCTACGGCCCCACCCTTGGCCTGCTGTCCCCATCTCCTCACCCCCAGGCGTGCTGGCCCCTTCCAGGCTGCCAGGAGGCAGGGGTTCCCCCATCTGCCGCAGGCTGGCCCGAACTGGCGTGTCTGCCCCGTAGGCCCTCCACCCAGCGTTTTCCTCGTTCCTCTCTGGGTGTCCACTCCCCTACCATGAGCGCCCCTTGCCCACCCAGCTCAGCGGGTGTGGGAATGCTGTCACGACAGGGAGGGCCCAGCCGTCCCCACATCGCACTGTCCTTCCAGGTCGGAGGAGCGGCCCGTGAAGAAGCGCAAGGGGCAGGGCGGCCACCTGCAGAGGAAGAAGCTGCGGCTGCTGGAGGCCCTGCTGGAGGAGCAGCGCCGGCTGAGCCGCGCCCTGGAGGAGACATGCCGCGAGGTGCGCCGCGCGCTGGACCAGCACAGCGTCTTGCAGGCCCAGAGCCTGCAGCTGCAAGAGCGAATGATGAGTCTGCTCGAGCGCATCATCGCCAAGTCCGGCGTCTAGGCCGCCCGGGCCCCGCCCACGAAACGGCCCGGGCCCCGCCCCCAGCCTGGGCCACGCCCCTGACCTGGGCCTCGCCCAAGAACGGCACAGGCCCCGCCCCCGGTCTGGGCCACGCCCCAGCCTGGGTCACGCCCCGGAGCGGCCCCGCCCCCAGAACAGCTCCGGCCTGGGTCACGCCCCCTAGGCGGCCTCGCCCCCGCGGCCGCTCCGGGTCCGGACTAGCCCCCGCACGGGCGGGGGACCCCGGCGTAAAGCCCTTCCCTGGACACCATGCCCCGGAACTCCGGATCACTGCACGGCGGCTCCCCAGTAAGAACGCCTGGAATCGGCCCTCCGGTACTGTCAGTGTCGACGGTACGCTAATCGTGTGCTTTTCACAACTTCCTGGGAGCAGGGCTCACGGCTGGGCGTGGAGGGAGGCGGCTCCATAGCAGGCGCGCGCGCAGGTGCCCCCTCGCTGGGCCTGCATTGGCCCCGAGAACCCAGGGGCCGCACCGCCTCAGTGGCCTTGTATCTACCACCCCACCCCCACCCCGGGACATTGGGACTTTGGACCCCCATCAGCAACAGCTCAATAAAAACGATGATCTTGCCCATGCGCCCCACCCTGTGCCATCTGTCAGTTCCGGACAGGTGGGCGAGCCCGCTGACCTCAGGAGCTGACGCGTGGGTGGGCCGGAAGCAACTGGGTGGAGCCGCACTCTAGCAGCAGGCTGTGAAAGCGCTGGGAGGGTGGGCCGCCTGCAGGCCTCCAGGGCCCCGGAGGGGCTGGACACATAGCTGGGGCGCCCGGAGCCGGGGGAGATGCCTTCCCTGGAGGGAGAGGGGCTAGGGTGGGGTGCAGGGTCTACAGGCCAGAGAGCCTGTCCAGAGCGCCCCACCCCCAGTTCCTCCTGAGTCACTGGGCCCAGGTGGCCGCTAAAGGGAAGCCCCCAGGGGAGCTGAGAGCCGAGCTTCGTTCAGAGTCTCACTCAGGACACAGCTGGGGTCGCCCCGTGCCCCCTTAGAGCGTTCCAGCTGTGGACTCTGGACCCTCCTGCCTGGGGCTGGACCGTTCTGCCAGGTGAAGGGGGTGGAGCCCTGCTGTGTGAACCAGCTGCTGGGTGTGCACCCTGGTGCCCGCACCTGCTTCGTGTGCCCGGGCCTGCTTCCCGTGCCCGCCTGCCACAGAGGTTGGCCTGGAGGCGCCCTGGCTCCAGTGCCGGCGTCTGGGGCTGCCCGGCGAATTTCTAGTTCTTAGACAAGACACCCGGAGAAGGCAATGGCACCCACTCTAGTGTTCTTGCCTGGAAAATCCCGTGGACAAAAGAGCCTGGAAGGCTGCAGTCCATGGGGTTGCAGAGGGTCGGACACGACTGAGTGACTTCACTTTCACTTTCATGCATTGGAGAAGGAAATGGTAACCCATCTTAGTGTTCTTGCCTGGAGAATCCCAGGGACGGGGGAGCCTAGTGAGCTGCCGTCTCTGGGGTTGCAGAGTCAGACACGACGGAAGCGACTTAGCAGCAGCAGCAGCAGCAGCAGCAGACAAGACACCAGCGTGAGAACTCACTGGTTCAATCGACGCTGGGCCCTGGCCCAGCGAAACTTGAGGCTCTGGCCCAAACCCTGACAGGCACACAACCCTTCAGGGTGGTGACACCTGAAACCCCCCAGGAAGGACAGATGGAGTCACGCAGTGGGGGCTTCCCTGTGGTCCAGTGGCTAAGAATGTGCGCTCCCAACGCAGGGGCACGGGCCTGATCCCTGGTCAGGGAGCTAGATCCCACACGCTGCAGCTGAGACCCTGTGCAGCCAAAGAAATAGAAAAACCTTGTTTTAAAAAGTAGAAATTAAAAAATTAAACCTAAGATTTAAAATATTCATTTCACGATAGCAATAAACTCATCACAGTGCTACACGCACCAGGCGCAGGAAAAGGCTTCCTAAAGAGTTTCAGCGAGAGGAGTGGCCTTGGGTCGCGTCTCCTCAAACCTCTGGCCTGAGCGCTCGGCGGCTGCGATGGGACATGGCTCGGCTGCAAAGTGAGGGAATCTGGGAAATCCCGCCTCATGTGGATACACGTTTGGAAAAGAAGGAGAAGTTTCAACAACGCCTGCGGGTCACGGGCCCTCTTCCTTCTGACAACACGCAGGCTCGACCCCGGTGGTTCCTTGTGGGCTGGCTACTGCGCAGACTCCGAAACCCTATCAGTGAGCTTTCACCAGTGTCTCCCTGGAGTCCGTCTGTCCGTCCTGCACCTGGACCAGTCCTTTCCACACTTACGGCTGTGACGTCGCAGGCTGGGCATTTGGAAGATAACGGGCACCAAGCACGCATGTCTGCCCCGTGTCATCTGTCCTGTGTCAAAGTGTCCCTGTGTGAATTCACCGTCAGTCTCAGCTAAAACGTCTGTAGTTTGGTGAGTTGGCAAGCTCCTGGTGGTGGATGCAGGTTTTTCAAAACCCCAGTCTCTGATGAAAGCTTGAAGTTCACCGCTGGTCGCAAGCACCGTCAGTTTTCCTTGAAGGGACAGGCTCACTTTGTCGTCTTAAAGAAAACGCCTGCCAGGTACACAGGTCTGAATAATCAGAGCTTCCGTCAGTCCCCCTTTCAAGGAAGATGTTGTTCCACAGCTTCCCTGGTGGCCCAGTGGCTGGGAATCCGCCTGCCGCTGCAGGGGACTCGGGTTCAATGCCCGGTCCGGGACCATCCCACAGGCTGCAAGGTGGCTAAGCCCGTGCACCACTGAGCCTCGGAACCATGGAGCCCGTGGGAGCCCTCCGCAGTGGGGGCCAACCCACCCCAGCTGGAGACTAGCACCTGCTCGCCACAAGTAGGGAAAGCCCCCTCACAGCAACGAAGACCCAGCACAGCCAAAATGTTCCCTTAAAGTCTACATATTTCAGCCTGCGACTCAAACAAGGGGACGCGTGCTTTTCCCGACACAGTCTCCCGCTCAGCTCTGGAGCTGAAGGGCTTTCTGTGCGCTTGAGCTTTGTCTCACGGAAGGGAGACTCAGGGGACTCCTGAGTGGACTCAGGGGCCAAGAGTTCATGGGATGAATGCTTTCTCTGCTCGTCGAGGACCCTCCAGAGGGAAAGGAGTGTGCTCGCTGCTGGCCTGTGGCCGAGGCCGCGGCGGGAACCAGGGCACACGGAGCCCTGGGGACCGGGCGGGCAACAGCCTCTGGAGCGGGGATTGGGGCCTAGGGCTCAGACCCTCGTGGGGCCCCCGGGAGCTGCCGCCCTTCCCCACGGACCCCTTCCTGCCCAACCCTGTGGGCGTGTGCCGCCAGGCCTGCAGTGAAGACCCTCCTGCCAGCCCTCCCAGGGGTGGGGCTTGCCGCACAGACCAGGCCGGGCCCCCCCTCCCAGCCCCACCCGCACTTCCGTCAGTCCCCCTTTCAAGGAAGATGTTGTTCCACAGCTTCCCTGGTGGCCCAGTGGCTGGGAATCCGCCTGCCGCTGCAGGGGACTCGGGTTCAATGCCCGGTCCGGGACCATCCCACAGGCTGCAAGGTGGCTAAGCCCGTGCACCACTGAGCCTCGGAACCATGGAGCCCGTGGGAGCCCTCCGCAGTGGGGGCCAACCCACCCCAGCTGGAGAGTAGCACCTGCTCGCCACAAGTAGGGAAAGCCCCCTCACAGCAACGAAGACCCAGCACAGCCAAAATGTTCCCTTAAAGTCTACATATTTCAGCCTGCGACTCAAACAAGGGGACGCGTGCTTTTCCCGACACAGTCTCCCGCTCAGCTCTGGAGCTGAAGGGCTTTCTGTGCGCTTGAGCTTTGTCTCACGGAAGGGAGACTCAGGGGACTCCTGAGTGGACTCAGGGGCCAAGAGTTCATGGGATGAATGCTTTCTCTGCTCGTCGAGGACCCTCCAGAGGGAAAGGAGTGTGCTCGCTGCTGGCCTGTGGCCGAGGCCGCGGCGGGAACCAGGGCACACGGAGCCCTGGGGACCGGGCGGGCAACAGCCTCTGGAGCGAGGATTGGGGCCTAGGGCTCAGACCCTCGTGGGGCCCCCGGGAGCTGCCGCCCTTCCCCACGGACCCCTTCCTGCCCAACCCTGTGGGCGTGTGCCGCCAGGCCTGCAGTGAAGACCCTCCTGCCAGCCCTCCCAGGGGTGGGGCTTGCCGCACAGACCAGGCCGGGCCCCCCCTCCCAGCCCCACCCGCGTCACAGGCCTGTTTCTTGCTCTCGAGGCCCTGTGGGTGGCGAGGTTGGGCCGGCTTCGGTCGCCGCGGTGCCGACAGCCGGCGCCCCCGGAGTGTGGCGGGTCCCTGTCCGGCACTGTGCCCCTCAGCCAAGGACAGAGCCATCAGCATGGAAATTGGGACCACCTGAGGCAGTACTTTCCCTCTTTGCCAGATGGTGTGACTGTAAAACCGGGAAACCTAAAAGGAAACCCTACCTGGTTAACAGAGTGGCGTAAATGCAGAAAGGTGCCTTTTTCTGTGTCATTGTGATATAGACATGGGGGAAATCCTATTCCTAACAAGTGTGTAATTGTGTAGTGTTCCGAGTTCCTATGAATGGATGATAACGGACAGGAAAGGTGAGCACAGTCATCAAAGGGCAGGAAAGGGCCTGGACCGAGGTGTCCCTCACCCGGAGGAGGAGCCGGGCAGCACCCCGGCTGCCCCGGGGACGGCCGGCCCACCTGCCCTCTGGGAGTCCTTGGGGGCCCTTCTCTGAGACGGATTCCGGACTCTGTGTTCTCGATGTTCCATCAGAACCATGCTTGCCACAAACCCTCACCCCGCCCACGGTCCAGGGTCCACGGTCCAGGGTCCAGGGTGAGGCTGTGAGAGACTGGGGCAGGTGGGATGCTCTGAGGGCCACGGGGGTCAGAGGTGACCAGGGTCAGGGGCCACGGCACAGCAGGAGAGACACGGCCGTCTCAGCTGTTCCAGTCTGTCTGGCACGGTGTAAGCGGCCATGTGAGCCATCAGGGAGCCACAGCCACAGCCTGTTTTGGGCCCCTGCCCAGGCTCAGGTGCCGTGATGCTGTTCCCTGCCCTGGAGGAGCTCAGGACAGACCGCAGTTTTTTATTCCGATCTCTGATGTTTGATGTTGAGGTTGAGTCAAGTTTTCTTTTCCCCTGTTACAGTGGACTGAAGACCCTCCCCTGTGGCAGAGCCTGCTAAAGGCCCGTCAGCATCCGTTCTTCCCTTCCCCAGGAACAAAACACTTACATTCTCCTGGTCAGCACTGTTCCCACTAAAGTGGACCAAAGTCCCTTGCAACTTAGGGTGACAAGACATCTGAGGAAGTTGGGTGCAAATTCTGGGAAACCTCCTTAAGAAAGGAACAGGCAGGTATGTGAGTCGTTTTCTTGCATTTTCCCCACTTTCTTGTGCTTCTGGCCCCACAACAGGGGACATGGAGAAGATGTCTGGCTCTCCAGCAGCCCTTTAGGACCGTGAGGCCCCCCGAGGATGAGAGTCACAGCCCAACAGAGGAGGGAGACTGCTCTGCAGTGATGCTGCTCTGCAGCCTGCCTTCTCTTGTGAGAGAGGAAGAAGGTTCCATCCCACGCCAGTGTCTTTTCCAGCCTTGTTACTGGTCAGCTGCTCAGTCGTGTCCGACTCTTTGTGACCCTGTGGGCTGTAGCCCATCAGGCTCCTCTGTCCATGGGATTTCCCAGGCAAGAATACTGGAGTGGGTTGCCATTTCCTTCTCCAGGGGCTCTTCCCGACCCGGGGATGGAACCTGAGTCTCCTGCACTAGCAGGTGGGTTCTATACCACTGAGCCACCAGGGAAGCCCCGTTTCTAGCTAGCTCAACTTTTAGCAAATTTAGAATCAGAAAGAGAAAGGGGTCCTGCCTGCTCCCAGAGCAGTGCGCTGGCTGAGTGAGGGCAGCTGAGCAGGCGTGGAGGGGTCACCGGGGTCTGCCCACCATGGGCAAGGAAGCCAGTGACTCGGGTCGTGTCGTGAGGACAGTGGGAGCACCTTGCCAGGCAGACCACACTCTGGTGGAGTAGCAGCCCTGGAGGATGGAGGGGTCGGCGAGCACGTCCCAGGAGGAAGATGAGGTCGGCTCCACGCCTCCAGCCTGCCGCACGGACGGTGCTGAGTGGCCCGTCGCCCAGGCTGATGTGGGTCCCCTTGTGGGTGCTGCAAGGCTGGCCCCAGACTGCAGTGACGCACTGGGCTGTCCTGCCCCGGGCCCCAGGCCCTCGTTGCCCACAGCTCCCTGGGCACCCACCATGGGGACCCTTGTGGGGACCCAGTGTAACCTGGCACAGTCCTGCCATCGGAGTGGCTGGCTTGGGAGGGGCTGACAGATAGTAGGGCCAGCCAGTGGGCATGGGGCAGGAGCGGGTAGCCCCGTCCAGGATCCCAGAGGCTCACAGGGTCCTCGGGCCAAGGTCCCCTCCCCGGCCAGGATGTGAGGTGGGCCCTGGGGAGCCCGGCTGGGCCTCTTGGCTGAGAGGGCCTTGCTCACGGGGGGCTGGGCACACAGACCCCTGCCCCCTCCTGCCCCAGCTGCCGCTTCATGTTACGTCCACAAAATGCCCTCAAGGTGGGCCTTGCTCCGCGAGCTTTCCACCAGCTTCTAGAACATTTCCAGCTTACTTGTCCCTGTTCAGCTGCTCAGTGGTGTCCACCGCTTTGCCACCCCATGGACTTCAGCCTGCCGGGCTCCTCTGCCCTCCGCCGTACCCCGGAGTTTGCTCACGCTCACGTCCACCAGGCTGATGCCGCCACCCCGCTGTCTCACCCTCTGCCGCCGCCCCTCGTCTCCCACCTCCCCCTCAGCTGATTCTTCACTCACCACGGCTCCATCCTCCTCCAACAAACCCTCAGCTCCAGCTGCCTGGGGTCTGGGGGTCACGGCTCCCCAGCAGCTTGCCCCCGCCCACCTCCAGGTCAGGAGCTCACGGTCGCCCGTTCCTGCTGAGATTTTGAAATTTAGATTCCAGCCTCATGCCTGACCACCGCCCCCTGCCGCCCCTGCCTCATTTCCCCAAATGCCTTGGTCTTTGCATGTTCAGAGAACTTTCACCAGACTTTCCAAGCTCTCTGGGAACAGTGTGGCTCCCCGGGGTGCCAGCTGGCATCTCCTGCAATTATCCTTAAATTATAGGGACAACTTTAATTTCACAATAATTAGAAATATCAACTGCAGCTCAGGCCTTCGAAACTAATGGAATTTTAATGGGCAGCTGCATAGCTTACAGCCAAGAATAGTAACGATCCCGGCAGGAGGTGGGGGCTGTGGGCCTCTGTGCAGGGCGGGCAGGGGGTGGCTGGTGGGTGGCTGGGCACAGTGGACACGCCCAGTCGAGGTGGAGCCTGCACCCTGGACTTTGGGCCCCAAGCTCATGGCATTTCCCACCTGAAAGTGAGCCCGGTCGGTCAGCCCAGCCACAGCCCCCATGCCTGCCTCTGAGCTCCTTTCCACCCCAGACAGAGCCCACCCACCCCCGACCCTGCAGCCCGGACCACAGAGACGGCTTCCTCTGAGGCAGCTGGGCGCCCGTGCTCACCCTCGCCCGTCTCTCCTCTCAGCGCTGCGGCCCAGGGTCCCGCAGTCTTCTCACGGGGGCCAGTGTTCAGTCCTCTCCAGAGTGGAGGGCTGGTGTGGGTCCGCTCAGACCTGCAACTCCAGCGTCCTGGAGACTGTGAGTTGGTGGTGCCTGTGGAGGGGGCGCAGAGTTTGTTTTGACTCGATGGACATGAGTTTGAGCAAACTCCAGGCGCTGGTGAGGGACAGGGCGGCCAGGCGTGCTGCGCTCCGTGGGGCCGCAAAGAGGTGGACACGCCTGGGCAACTCAGCACCAAAATCAAAAGTATCTACCGTTGTTATTCTTGTGTGGCCAGAGCTCTCGTGGCCTGAGAACTCTTCACCGAAGCCATGGATTTCTTTTCCCAGATCCTATTCTAGCAGCTGTGATGATGTTTGGATCATTGACCTAGCTCAGATCAATTATTGTGTGTGATGTGATGAAGAGATCGAGGTTTATTTTTTTCTCATGATTATCAAGTTGTTCCAGCACCGTTTATTAAAAGTCTTTTTCTTCCCCCATTGAATTTTTCTGGTGTTTTGTCAAATATCAATTGGCTGCACGGGTGGGGCTAGACCCCATTCACCTCTGCCGCTCAGGCGTCTATATTACCTTGATGGCTGGCTGTGTCTTATAGAAAGTCTTGAGGTCTATATCACCTTGATGGCTGGCTGTGTTTTATAGAAAGCCTTGAGGTCCCACGGTGTGACTGTTCCAGCTGTGTTCTCCGTTTCTAAAGTTGTTTTGCTTGCTATAGATCTCTACTATTTATGTATAAATTTTAACTCACCCTATCTATTTGTTCCCCAAAGAAACCTGCTGAAATTTTTTTATTGAGACAGCATAGATCCATTAATCTACAGATCGACTGGAAGAGAAGTGACATGCCACCAATCAATACTGAATCTGGCTACTTTTGAACAGGGTGTAGCTCTCCCTTTGGAGAAATTTTAGGGCTGTTCCCATGACTCAGACGGTAAAGGATCTGCCTGCAGTGCAGGAGACTCAGGTCTGATCCCTGGTCAGGAAGTTCCCCTGGAGGAGGAGCGAAGGAACGGGACCCCGTCGCAGTCTCTGCGTCCCCCTTCTTCTCCTGCCCTCAGTCTTTCCCAGCATCAGGGTCTTTTTCAGTGAGTCAGCTCTTCGCATGAGGTGGCCCAAGTTCTGGAGCTTCAGCTTCAGCGTCAGTCCTTCCCATGGATATTCAGGATGGATTTCCTTCAGGATGGACTGGTTGGATCTCCTTGCAGTCCAAGTATGGACTTTATGCCAGTGTGAAAAGGCAAAAAGCAGGGAACCCCTAGATCCTCTATTAAATCCAGGGAAATTCCTTCTCTTTTTAGTTTATTTAGAATTTTAAATCACAGATGGGTATTGAATGTTGACAAATCTTTCTTTGCATTTATTAAGATAAGCGCACGATTTTTTCCTGTTTATTCTGATAATGTGGTGAATCACAGGGCTGAGTTTCAAGTATTAAGCCAGCTGCGCTCTTCCTGTCTGCTGGCTGGCTGTGGGCTCTGTAATGATGCTCATTGTATTAGCAGTGTCTGTTTCCCTCTGTCTTTCACTAGTTTCACTAAGATTTGATAAATTATATTAATCTATTCGAAAAACCAGCTTTCGGCTCTTGTTTATTTTCCTGTGGTTTGGCTCTTCAGTATTTCATTAATTTCTACTCTTATTTTTATTACTTCCTTTCTCCATTTAATTCATTTCCTTCATTTATTTTTGGTTTAGATTTGTTCTTTATTTTTTGCCTCTTTGCCTTAATGTAAGGCTTCACTACGAACAAAGCTAGTGGAGGTGATGGCATTCCAGTGGAGCTGTTTCAAATCCTGAAAGATGATGCTGTCAAAGTGCTGCACTCAATATGCCAGCAAATTTGGAAAACTCAGCAGTGGCCACAGGACTGGAAAAGGTCCGTTTTCATTCCAGTCCCAAAAAAAGGCAATGCCAGAGAATGCTCAAACTACCGCACAATTGCACTCATCTCACACACTAGCAAAGTAATGCTCAAAATTCTCCAAGCCAGGCTTTAGCAGTACATGAACTATGAACTTCCTGATGTTCAAGCTGGTTTAGAAAAGGCAAAGGAACCAGAGATCAAATTGCCAACATCCACTGGATCATCGAAAAAGCAAGAGAGTTCCAGAAAAACATCTATTTCTGCTTTATTGACTATGCCAAAGCCTTTGACTGTGTGGATCACAATCAACTGTGGAAAATTCTGAGAGAGATGGGAATACCAGACCACCTGACCTGCCTCTTGAGAAATCTGTATGCAGGTCAGGAAGCAACAGTTAGAACTGGACATGGAACAGCAGACTGGTTCCAAATAGGAAAAGGAGTACATCAAGGCTGTATGTTGTCACCCTGCTTATTTAACTTCTATGCAGAGTACATCATGAGAAACGCTGGACTGGAAAAAGCACAAGCTGGAATCAAGATTGCCAGGAGAAATCTCAATAACCTCAGATATGCAGATGACACCACCCTTATGGCAGAAAGTGAAGAGGAGCTAAAAAGCCT
This sequence comes from Madoqua kirkii, assembly GCA_006408675.1. NCBI lineage: Eukaryota > Metazoa > Chordata > Mammalia > Artiodactyla > Bovidae > Madoqua > Madoqua kirkii. The sequence continues at coordinate 19,035 of SJYC01113794.1, forward strand.
CTTGATGAAAGTGAAAGAGGAGAGTGAAAAAGTTGGCTTAAAGCTCAACATTCAGAAAATGAAGATCATGGCATCTGGTCCCATCACTTCATGGCAAATAGATGGGGAAACAGTGGAAACAGTGTCAGACTTTATTTTGGGGGGCTCCAAAATCACTGCAGATGGTAACTGCAGCCATGAAATAAAAAGACACTTACTCCTTGGAAGAAAAGTTATGACCAACCTAGATAGCATATTCAAAAGCAGAGATATTACTTTGCCAACTAAGGTCCGTCTAGTTAAGGCTATGGTTTTTCCTGTGGTCATGTATGGATGTGAGAGTTGGACTGTGAAGAAGGCTGAGCGCCGAAGAATTGATGCTTGAACTGTGGCGTTGGAGAAGACTCTTGAGAGTCCCTTGGACTGTGAGGAGATTTAACCCGTCCATTCTGAAGGAGATCAGCCCTGGGATTTCTTTGGAAGGAATGATGCTAAAGCTGAAACTCCAGTACTTTGTCCACCTCATGCGAAGAGTTGACTCACTGGAAAAGACTCTGATGCTGGGAGGGATTGGGGGCAGGAGGAGAAGGGGACGACTGAGGATGAGATGGCTGGATGGCATCACAGACTCAATGGACGTGAGTCTGAGTGAACTCCGGGAGATGATGATGGACAGGGAGGCCTGGCGTGCTGCGATTCATGGGGTCACGAAGAGTCGGACACGACTGAGTGACTGAACTGAACTGAAGGCTTAGATTGGCTTCTCCGGTGGCTCAGCTGGTAAAGAACCCACCTCCAGTGCAGGAGATGCAGGAGACACAGGCTCGACCCCTGGGTGAGGGAGATCCCCTGGAGAAGGGGATGGCCATCCCTCCAGTATTCTTGCCTGGGAGATCCCATGGACAGAGGAGCCTGGCGGGCTGCAGTCCATGGGGTCATGATGGGGCACGTACAAGGCTTAGATTGTGACTGTCAAACCACTTTTTTCTATTATAAACACTGAAAATCGAAACCACAATGCTTAGTATATTGAGATTTTAACAGTTCAGATAAAATATTTTTGTAGTTTCCCTTGTGCTTTCTTCTTTGACCTTTGGATTATTTAGAAGTGTGTTACCTGACTGTCAAAACCGGAGTGAATTTCTAGGCATTGCTATTGGTTTCTGCTGTCAGAGAATGTATGCTGTATTACTTCAGTCCTTTAAAATTAACAAGATTTATTTGATGGCCCAGCATATGTTCTCTCTTGGAAAATGTTCCATGTACACTTGAAAGCAATCTGTATTCTGTAGCTGATGGGGGTGGTCTTCTGAACACCTTAATTAGGTTAGGCTGATGGTGTTGCTCAAATCTTTTATATACTCCCTGATTCTTTTGATTTGTCATCAGTTCATAATAGAAAAATGTTGAAATATTAATTATAAATCTATTATATTTTATTATTGTCTCCTCTTAGTTCTCACAATCTTGCTTCAGATGTCTGAGTATACAGCTGCTCCACCTTTCTTGTGCCTATTTCCCCATCGTGTTTATTTTTCTATCTCTTCACTTTCAATCTAAATGTGTTTTTCTACTTAAAGTGTGTCTCTGCTAAACTAGAATATAGCAGGCTTTTTTTCTTTCTTTCTAAATCCAGTGTGACATGTTCTGCCTTTTAATTGGAGTGTTTAGCCAATTTATATTTAATGTAATTAGGGATACTGTAGATTTATTCTACCTATAATCTTACTAATTGTTTTCTATTTGTCCTATTCTTTGCTTTTTTGTTTCTTCCTTTTCTAACTTTTTCTGGATTAACTGATTAAAAATTTTAAATAAAATTTTGTCCCCTCCATTGAGTTTTTGTTTGTCTCTTAAGATTTTTTTTGACGTCGACCATTGTTAAATTCTTTATTGAATATGTTACATTATTGCTTCTGTTTAATGTTTTGGGTTTTTTTGGCCACAAGGCATGTGGGATCTTTGCTCCCCAACCAGTAATCAAACCCACACCACTGGCATTAAAAGCCAAGGCCTTAACCACTGGGCTGCCAGGGAAGTCCATCCCATTGTTTGTTTTTTAAAAAAATATTTGTTTATTTGGCTGCACAAAGTCTTAGTTGCAGAATGCAGAGTCTTCGACCTTTGTGGCAACATTTGATCCTAGTTGCAGCCTGTTGGATCCAGTTCCCTGGGCGGGGATGGAAGCCCGGCCCCCTCGTTGGGAGCTGAGAGCCTCAGCCACTGCATCTCCAGGGCAGTCTCTTCCACTGGCTGTTTAGCTGCAATATACTGAATTATGTGTTTAGTTTGCGCCAGGGATTCCAATATGTCTCCTTAATTTACCTCAGTCTGCTTTGAAATCCTAGTATATGACCTCATGTATAATGTAAAGACCTTTCCGCATAAAATCCCGTCTCCTTCCCCATTCCTTCTGTGGTGGATTTCCATAACTCACATGTCCGTTCGCTATAAACTTCATAAAGCATTGTCACTCTATTCGCTTTAAATGTTCAACTGTCCTTTGAAGGAATGGAAGAAGGAGGGACCCGGTCCCCTCTGTTTGTGCACGTGTTTTCCGCTGCTCTGCTCCTCTCCTTCGCTGAGTCCGGGTTTGCAGCTGCGCCTTTCCCTTCAGCCGGAGGCCGCCTCTGAGCATCTCTTCCAGCGCGTGTTCGGAGTTGCTTCTGTTCACCTGAAGGGGCCCTTCGCTGAGCTTTTGCTTCTCCAGGCTGTTTTCACTGTGTAGACCTACAGCTGATCGGTTTTGTGCCTAGTCTTTTTTAAATGTGGCTTTCTTTTTGTCTCAGGGTTTCTGCGGTTCCTGATAAGAACGCAGTCATTTTTGTTGTGGTGGTAATGTATGTAACCTCTTTTTTCCCTCTAGATGTTTCTAACTTTTACTTTTTTTTTTTTTTGCTGTTGTTTTCAACAGTTTGTGTCTAGATGTGCTGAATTTGAGGGTCTATGGATTGATTTTCTAAAAATCAAATTAGAGAAAAACTTGGCTGCTGTTTCTTCTAAGATATTTCCCCCATTTTATCTTTCTGGGACTCCAGTTACAGATTCATCCTGCCACTTGGTGTTATCCCATAGTTCTTCATTTTACTCATTCTCTTTTCCCTCTTTGTGATTTAGTTTGGATTATTCATACTGATCTATTTTCCAATTGACTGAAATTTTCTTTTTCAGTGTCCAGAAGCCTAGCCAATAGCTTTTTATTTCAGATACTGTGATATTGTCATTTTCAGTGATTGAACTCCTTTTGAGATTTTTAGTTTCCCCATCTCTATTATTTCTCTTTGTCTGTAATTCTTCTGCATACTCATAATATCTTTTTAATTATGTGTCTGTTAATTTCAATTCCTGGATCATCTGGGGTCTATATCTTTTGATTGTGTTTTCTTTTGATTTTTGGCCAAATTTTTCTGCTGCTTCACACTTTCTGTAATTTTCAATTCCACTCTAGACATTGTGTGTAAGTGAACAGTGGTGACTGGTATGTGGTTTTTGTTTGATTTCGTCCTGCTTGTTTCCCACAGAAGGCAAGCCATTCCACAGTTTGGGCTTGGAGCTATCGTTCGGATTCTTCCAAGAGTCAAGCTGTCCCTGGAGCTGGGGCAAGGCTTTAATTAGATTGTTTGCTTATGTTCAGCCCAGCCCACTCCAGGGCAGTCTCTTCCACTGGCTGTTTAGCTGCAATATACTGAATTATGTGTTTAGTTTGCGCCAGGGATTCCAATATGTCTCCTTAATTTACCTCAGTCTGCTTTGAAATCCTAGTATATGACCTCATGTATAATGTAAAGACCTTTCCGCATAAAATCCCGTCTCCTTCCCCATTCCTTCTGTGGTGGATTTCCATAACTCACATGTCCGTTCGCTATAAACTTCATAAAGCATTGTCACTCTATTCGCTTTAAATGTTCAACTGTCCTTTGAAGGAATGGAAGAAGGAGGGACCCGGTCCCCTCTGTTTGTGCACGTGTTTTCCGCTGCTCTGCTCCTCTCCTTCGCTGAGTCCGGGTTTGCAGCTGCGCCTTTCCCTTCAGCCGGAGGCCGCCTCTGAGCATCTCTTCCAGCGCGTGTTCGGAGTTGCTTCTGTTCACCTGAAGGGGCCCTTCGCTGAGCTTTTGCTTCTCCAGGCTGTTTTCACTGTGTAGACCTATCAGCTGATCGGTTTTGTGCCTAGTCTTTTTTAAATGTGGCTTTCTTTTTGTCTCCGGGTTTCTGCGGTTCCTGATAAGAACGCAGTCATTTTTGTTGTGGTGGTAATGTATGTAACCTCTTTTTTCCCTCTAGATGTTTCTAACTTTTACTTTTTTTTTTTTTTTGCTGTTGTTTTCAACAGTTTGTGTCTAGATGTGCTGAATTTGAGGGTCTATGGATTGATTTTCTAAAAATCAAATTAGAGAAAAATTTGGCTGCTGTTTCTTCTAAGATATTTCCCCCATTTTATCTTTCTGGGACTCCAATTACAGATTCATCCTGCCACTTGGTGTTATCCCATAGTTCTTCATTTTACTCATTCTCTTTTCCCTCTTTGTGATTTAGTTTGGATTATTCATACTGATCTATTTTCAAATTGACTGAAATTTTCTTTTTCAGTGTCCAGAAGCCTAGCCAATAGCTTTTTATTTCAGATACTGTGATATTGTCATTTTCAGTGATTGAACTCCTTTTGAGATTTTTAGTTTCCCCATCTCTATTATTTCTCTTTGTCTGTAATTCTTCTGCATACTCATAATATCTTTTTAATTATGTGTCTGTTAATTTCAATTCCTGGATCATCTGGGGTCTATATCTTTTGATTGTGTTTTCTTTTGATTTTTGGCCAAATTTTTCTGCTGCTTCACACTTTCTGTAATTTTCAATTCCACTCTAGACATTGTGTGTAAGTGAACAGTGGTGACTGGTATGTGGTTTTTGTTTGATTTCGTCCTGCTTGTTTCCCACAGAAGGCAAGCCATTCCACAGTTTGGGCTTGGAGCTATCGTTCGGATTCTTCCAAGAGTCAAGCTGTCCCTGGAGCTGGGGCAAGGCTTTAATTAGATTGTTTGCTTATGTTCAGCCCAGCCCTCCACCTCCTGTTCCCCTGAAGCCTTTTCTTTTTTTCCTTCAGATTTTTAAAAATTTGTTTTCATTATTCATTTCTTTGGTTGAGCTGGGTCTCAGCTGCAGAATGCAGGACCTAGGTCCCTGACCCGGGATTGAACCCAGACCATCGGCAGTGAAATACAGAGTCCTAACCACTGGACTACCAGGGAATTCTCTAATGATTTTTTAAAGTAAATTTACTGAGTGGTGCAACAATCACCATTAAATCAGTTTTGGTCCTGTGTCTTAACTGAAGTCTTATCAATTTATAAGCTTTCGGGTCTACAGCAGAGTGATCCATAGTTGTATATCTGTGAATACACATAATCATGAATGTCTGTTCTTGATTAAGAGTTGTTTTCTCAAGAATTCAGTTCATAAAAGTTATCCTGTATCTGCTGTCTACTTGTATCTACCGGATGATGACCACAGCCATGGAATTAAAAGACGCTCCCTGGAAGGAAAGCTATGACAAACCCAGAGAGCGTATTAAAGAGTAGAGAGGTCACTTTGTCAACAAAGGTCCGTATAATCAAAGCTATGGTTTTCCTAGTACTCATGGACGGACGTAAGAGTTGGACCATAAAGAAGGCTGAGCACCGAAGAACTGACATTTTTGAACTGTGTTGCTGGAGAAAACTCTTGAGAGTCCCTTAGACTGCAAGATCAAACAGTCATTCCTAAAGGAGATCAACCCTGAATACTCATTGGAAGGACTGATGCTGAAGCTCCAATGCTTTGGCTACCTGGTGTGAAGAGCTGATTCATTGTAAAAGACCTTAATGCTGGGAAAGACTGAGGGCAAGAGGAAAAGGGGACGACAGAGGATGAGATGGTTGGATGGTGCTGGAGTCCCGCTCCAGCAGCCAGGGATTCAACCTGAAGGGGTGAGCGGTGTCGGCGAAAACTGAGGCAGCCTCTCAGTGTTTCTGGACTGCCTGTTTATTTCAAGCTTATGATTCTCTTTTATACTTTTATAAAAGCATTAGGTCAGAGGTTTGACATTTTTAGTTCCCATTGACCCAGATTTATTTTTCTCCAAAAATCATTGTTGCCCCTCAAAAGGAGCTCCTTCCTCAGCGGTTCTCTTATCTACTTTTTCTCATGCGTCCTTGTGAATGCACTGTAACTCATGCTAATGTCTGGGCTGCACACCACATTCCTCAGTTTATTTCTTATCTTTCTAAGCCCTGTTTGCCCCTAGTATCCTAAGCTCACTGTTTCTTAGAAAGGGCCTCTAGCTAATAATATCTCTAAAGTCCCTAACTTCTATAAGCTATAGTAGAATATGCTAACATTACAACATTCTTTAAATCCTCAGCTTCTAACTATTTTAATTATTCCTAAGCCCTAAATTCAGCAAACTCTTTTGCCATAAACACTTTGCTCACAAATAGGCTTCAGATAGCAATCCCTCCCATGGTCTCAGGCTGCGGCCTCTGTGCTCACCCTGGAACACTCTTTTGTAAAAGTCCTTGAACAAATGTCAGTGATTAACTTTATGAATTATTCTCTGAGCACAGCTGCAGGCTTTGTGCCTTCTCCTGCTCCTGTCAAAAACAATAAGCACCTTAATAGTCTCTTCAGTCAACTCAGCCGAGGAAAGGAAAAAACAAGTCAGAATCACAAGGCCTAGCTCCTTCATCCCGGGACTGTGCCTGTGGAGTGAGGAGAGGGGCCTGGGGCTGTGCCTCCATTTTGTCAGTAATGCCTAATGTGGCTCCCAACAGGATGGCGTCACCAACTCTATAGACGTGAGTTTCAGCAGACTCAGGGAGACAGTGAAGGACAGGGAAGCCTGGTGTGCTACAGTCCATGGGGTCCCAAAGAGTCAGACATGACTTACTGGCTGACTGACAACAATAAACTGGCCAGCTATCAACAACCTGCCTGCTATCCTCACACACGCTTGCTAAGCCGCTCAGTCATGTCTGACTCCACAGCTTCATGGACTGCAGCCTACCAGGCTCCACGCTGTCCATGGGATTCTCCAAGTAAGAACACTGGAGGGGTTGCCCTGTCCTCCTCCAGGGGATCTCCCTGACCAGGAATCGAATCCTCAAGTCCTAGTCCTGCATGAGGATTCTTTACTGCTGAGCCCTAAGGCTGTAATTTTTTCCCTGGGTTTTTCTTGTTGTTACTGTGGGAATGGAAGCCTTTACCGCCTTCTACACCCCAGGGGGAGGAAGCCCCATTTTCTTTCCTCTTCATGCTCCACATGGGGAAGGAAATGGCAGCCCAGTCCAGTATTCTTGCCTGGAGAATCCCAGGGACAGAGGAGCCTGGTGAGCTACAGTCCTTGCGGTTGCAAAGAGTCAGACATGACTGAGTGTGCACCCAAAGTAACAAGTTTGTCAAACCCTTCCTTGAAGACAGAGTGGGCACTTGGATTCTCGAATAGTAAACCCCGTGTTTCCACAGTGCTGGTGGCCGTTTGTCTTGCTTCCTCCCTGTCTCCATCCCCGCTTCTTCGGGAGGGCCTCAGAAGTCAGCAGAGCATCATCACCACTTCCCTGGGGGCTGAGGTGCGTCCACTGCATGGGGCGTCCACATCCTTCCACACGCATGTGCAGGTGGGGCTGGACCGGAGCACCACGTGGGACCCTCACTGCACACCCTCAGCAGGGCACACCCTGGACACAAAGCTGGGAGGTGTTCATTTAAGAAGAGCCCATTAGGCCTAGCTCCTTCATCCCGGGACTGTGCCTGTGGAGTGAGGAGAGGGGCCTGGGGCTGTGCCTCCATTTTGTCAGTAATGCCTAATGTGGCTCCCAACAGGATGGCGTCACCAACTCTATAGACGTGAGTTTCAGCAGACTCAGGGAGACAGTGAAGGACAGGGAAGCCTGGTGTGCTACAGTCCATGGGGTCCCAAAGAGTCAGACATGACTTACTGGCTGACTGACAACAATAAACTGGCCAGCTATCAACAACCTGCCTGCTATCCTCACACACGCTTGCTAAGCCGCTCAGTCATGTCTGACTCCACAGCTTCATGGACTGCAGCCTACCAGGCTCCACGCTGTCCATGGGATTCTCCAAGTAAGAACACTGGAGGGGTTGCCCTGTCCTCCTCCAGGGGATCTCCCTGACCAGGAATCGAATCCTCAAGTCCTAGTCCTGCATGAGGATTCTTTACTGCTGAGCCCTAAGGCTGTAATTTTTTCCCTGGGTTTTTCTTGTTGTTACTGTGGGAATGGAAGCCTTTACCGCCTTCTACACCCCAGGGGGAGGAAGCCCCATTTTCTTTCCTCTTCATGCTCCACATGGGGAAGGAAATGGCAGCCCAGTCCAGTATTCTTGCCTGGAGAATCCCAGGGACAGAGGAGCCTGGTGAGCTACAGTCCTTGCGGTTGCAAAGAGTCAGACATGACTGAGTGTGCACCCAAAGTAACAAGTTTGTCAAACCCTTCCTTGAAGACAGAGTGGGCACTTGGATTCTCGAATAGTAAACCCCGTGTTTCCACAGTGCTGGTGGCCGTTTGTCTTGCTTCCTCCCTGTCTCCATCCCCGCTTCTTCGGGAGGGCCTCAGAAGTCAGCAGAGCATCATCACCACTTCCCTGGGGGCTGAGGTGCGTCCACTGCATGGGGCGTCCACATCCTTCCACACGCATGTGCAGGTGGGGCTGGACCGGAGCACCACGTGGGACCCTCACTGCACACCCTCAGCAGGGCACACCCTGGACACAAAGCTGGGAGGTGTTCATTTAAGAAGAGCCCATTAAATTTTCAACAATCAAATAAAGTAATTTTTCCCTCACTTAAATAATTTTAAAGATTGCCAGGGGAAGACCGTGAATCACCATGTACAAAAGAAAAAGTAAAGAAGACAGAACTGGGGCCCCACACCCAGAAGGCTCTTTGTGCCAGCCCCGGCCCGGAGTCCGAAGTCATTACTCAGAGGTGTGGCTTCCTGGAGGCCGACAGGGACACCATGCTTCAGAGTAAGGCAAAAACCATACTTGATGGGTTTTGTGCCTGCCCCTAGATGGAACATCTCCATGAAATGTGTATCACATGTGACCTTAAAATCACCCTCAGCAACACAAAAAGAACATCAATTAAGCACTGTTAAAGCAATTAGATTTAATTTATACATGATTCAGCTGCATTAGAAGAGCTAAGTGAAATAGCAGGATATCCTCAGGTAGAGCCTGGCCACGGTCTTCAGAGGAACACGACGCTGACTTCAGATTGGCCCTGTTCAGTCATCTGGGGCAGTGACGCTACTGATAACACGAGGAAATGCTTATGAAGAAATAATTAAAGAAGGTGGACTACTTCATGTTTTAAAAATGAAGAAAAAGTTTTGATTACAGAGAAAATAGATTTTCTTCATCAAAGGAAACTGCATATGATCCAAGCAACTAAAAAATAGTGTCCTAGTAACATGCAAGGAGACTAGAAAAATGAGATAAAAACACCCGCATGATGGTGATGATTCTCATGGAATTAACCTTAATTAACACCACAGAGATTATCTTCTGTCACTTTAGATTAAGAAATAATCTCAACTGAAGAGAGATTTGAATAAAGTGAGTAAGTTTTGGTATTTTAAAAATAATACCTCAACGTGGAAAATTTGAAGTTTTAATAAAAACTAAAAATACTGCATAAAGCTAGATGCAGCTTTAAGCATGGTGACAGTCTTGCTGCCTCACAGTGATTTCTGTGAGGAAACTCTGTTCAGTTCAGTTCAGTCGCTCAGTCATGTCCGACTGTCTGCAACATGGTCTTCAGCACTGGTGGACCGTGGACCGCAGCACACCAGGCCTCCCTGTCTACCACCATCTCGCAGAGCCTGCTCAAACATGTCCCTCGGGTCAGTGATGCTGTAGGGCAGTTAGAACAGGAAACAGGAGTCCAAAGTGGCGGAAAGACAAGGAAGGGGAACGGCTGCGAAAATAGAGCAGAGGAGGGCCAGAGGGAGGTCCGAGGACCGGAGTGAGGGCCCAGGCAGAGCAGGCAGCGCTCCCGGCTAGCCCAGCTACACAGGGCAGGCCCGGGGGAGCAACCCAAAGAGGACCAAAGGCTGCGCGCGTGCCCCCTCCCGCACGCTCGGTTCCCGTCGGGTCGGCATGCCCTCACGCCTGGAGGATGGATTCTCCTGCTATTTTCTAAATAAAATAGAGCTGTAACGCTGATTTCTCTAAGGGCTATAACACGGTCTGTTTGAAACCTGAGACCTATAACCCAATCTGTCCAAGACCCGAGAGCTGTGACAAGCCAAGGGCTTTAATGTCCGTCACTTCTAATCTTTGTTGTGATGAGACAGAACCGAGGAGAACAGACTCGCCTGACAATGCCATCCACCACCTCATCCTCTGCCGTCCCCTTCTCCTCCCGCCTTCAGTCCCTCCCAGCATCAGGGTCTTTCCCAGTGAGTCAGCTCTTCGCATCAGGTGGCCAGAGTATGGGAGCTTCAGCTTCAGTACCAGTCCTTCCAGTGGATATGATGAAATTAGCTTGTAACGTTTTCTGTGGTAACAATAGTGTCGTACACAACCCCATAACATGCGGACATGACCCATAAAGTCTGTGGCTCTTTCCAGCTGTAAATATTTGCTCCAAGAATGTTACTCACAGTTGTGTTTGCTTTTGTCTCAGCAGAAAAAAATTTCTTCAAACTGAAAATACAGCAGAGGAAGTTTCCTGGAGGCCTAGTGGTTAGGGTTCTGGGCTTTTGCTTCTGCGGCCTGGGTTCAGTCCCCAGGAAGGGAAACTGGCATCCTGCAGCGCATCAGAAAAAATAAAAATAAAAAAAACAGCCAACACAAATGTCGTGGAAATCCAAATAATGACCAGTATGTACATGAAAAGATGCTGAATGTCATTAACTATCAGAGAAACGCAGATCAAACCCACAGTGACATACCACCTCACACCCATCAGAATGGCCATAAAAAATTAAAAACAGGACTTCCCTGGTGGTTCAGTGGGTAAGAATCCGCCTTGCAACGCAGGGGACACAGGTTCGACCCCTGGTCTGGGAAGATCCCACATGCCGTGGGGCCAACTGCTGCAGCCTGAGAACCCTGGCACCCATGCTCCGGCGCAAGAGAAGTCATTGATCAGGAGCGTGCGCACCACGCCAAGGAGCAGCCCCTGCTCCCGCCACTGGAGAAAGCCTGCACGCAGCAACGGAGACCCGCCGCCGCCACAAACAAACAAGCTTGAAAGTCTTCAAAAAATAAAGCCAGACAGAAAAGAGAATAACGTGCTGGTGAAGACGTGGAGAAATTGGAATCCGTGTGCTCCGTCTGTTGGACGTAAAATGCCGCAGTGGAAGACAGTATGGTGATTCTCCAAAAAATTAAAAACAGAGTTACCATATGACCCAGAAATCCCACTTCTGGATACAAACCCCAAAGAACTGAAATCAGCAGCTGAGGCAGATGGTGGCACCCCCACGTCCACAGCAGCCTGGTCCACAGCCGCCAAAGCAGGGCAGCAGCCCAGCGTCCTTGGGTGGACGGACGGACGGACGGACGGACGGACGGACGGACGGATGGATGGGCACAATGTGGTCCACTGAACAACAGGATATTATTCAGCCTCAGAGAGGAAGGGAATTCTGACAGGGGCTAAACATGGATGAACCTTGAGCCATTCGGTCAGTTCAGTCGCTCAGTCATGTCTGACTATTTTCGACCCCACGGACTGCAGCACGCCAGGCCTCCTTGTCCATCACCAACTCCCGGAGCTTGCTCAAACTCATGTCCATTGAGTCGGTGATGCCATCCAACCATCTCATCCTCTGTCGTCCCCTTCTCCTCCCACCTTCAATCTGTCCCAGCATCAGGGTCTTTTCCAATGAGTCAGTTCTTTGCATCAGGTGGCCAAAGTATTGGGAGCTTCAACGTCAGCATCAGTCCTTCCAATGAATATTCAGGACTGATCTCCTTTAGGATGGACTGGTTTGATTTCCTTGCAGTCCAAGGGACTCTCAAGAGTCTTCTCCAACACCACAGTTCAAAGGCATCAATTCTTCGGCACTCAGCTTTCTTTATGGTCCAACTCTCACATCCATACATGACCACTGGAAAAACCATAGCTTTGACTAGATAGACCTTTGTTGGCAAAGCAATGTCTCTGCTTGTTAATATGCTGTCTAGGTTGGTCATGAACTGGGAGGAGTCAAGCTCATCACAACAAAAAGTATAAGGGTGGGTGCCAGGGGAGGAAGGATGCGGAGTTAGTGTCTAAAGGGAACAGAGTTTTAGTTCAGGAAGTTGTGTGGACCAGTAGTGGTGACAGCTGCAAACAGCTTAATACCGCCTAGAAAATGGTTACGAGGTGAAGTTTATGTTTGTCTGCTTTTTTTTGGCCATGCTCTGTGGTTTGAGGTGCCCTGGTGGCTCAGATGGTGAAGAGTTCGCCTTCATTTCGGGAGTCCTGGGCTCGATCCCTGGGTTGGCAAGATCCCCTGGGGGACAGCCTGGCAACCCTCTCCAGTCTTTCTGCCTGGAGGGTCCCCATGGACAGAGGAGCCTGGCGAGCTACAGCCCCTGGGGTCATAGAGTCGGACAGACTGAGTGGCTGAGGATGAATACAAATTCCTTGACCAGGGGAACGGACGGACGGACGGACGGACGGATGGATGGGCACAATGTGGTCCACTGAACAACAGGATATTATTCAGCCTCAGAGAGGAAGGGAATTCTGACAGGGGCTAAACATGGATGAACCTTGAGCCATTCGGTCAGTTCAGTCGCTCAGTCATGTCTGACTATTTTCGACCCCACGGACTGCAGCACGCCAGGCCTCCTTGTCCATCACCAACTCCCGGAGCTTGCTCAAACTCATGTCCATTGAGTCGGTGATGCCATCCAACCATCTCATCCTCTGTCGTCCCCTTCTCCTCCCACCTTCAATCTGTCCCAGCATCAGGGTCTTTTCCAATGAGTCAGTTCTTTGCATCAGGTGGCCAAAGTATTGGGAGCTTCAACGTCAGCATCAGTCCTTCCAATGAATATTCAGGACTGATCTCCTTTAGGATGGACTGGTTTGATTTCCTTGCAGTCCAAGGGACTCTCAAGAGTCTTCTCCAACACCACAGTTCAAAGGCATCAATTCTTCGGCACTCAGCTTTCTTTATGGTCCAACTCTCACATCCATACATGACCACTGGAAAAACCATAGCTTTGACTAGATAGACCTTTGTTGGCAAAGCAATGTCTCTGCTTGTTAATATGCTGTCTAGGTTGGTCATGAACTGGGAGGAGTCAAGCTCATCACAACAAAAAGTATAAGGGTGGGTGCCAGGGGAGGAAGGATGCGGAGTTAGTGTCTAAAGGGAACAGAGTTTTAGTTCAGGAAGTTGTGTGGACCAGTAGTGGTGACAGCTGCAAACAGCTTAATACCGCCTAGAAAATGGTTACGAGGTGAAGTTTATGTTTGTCTGCTTTTTTTTGGCCATGCTCTGTGGTTTGAGGTGCCCTGGTGGCTCAGATGGTGAAGAGTTCGCCTTCATTTCGGGAGTCCTGGGCTCGATCCCTGGGTTGGCAAGATCCCCTGGGGGACAGCCTGGCAACCCTCTCCAGTCTTTCTGCCTGGAGGGTCCCCATGGACAGAGGAGCCTGGCGAGCTACAGCCCCTGGGGTCATAGAGTCGGACAGACTGAGTGGCTGAGGATGAATACAAATTCCTTGACCAGGGGCTGGCTCTAGGCGCCAGCAATGGAAGCATGGAGTCCTAACCACTGCACCACCAGGGAATTCCCTGTTTGTCTAGTGGGTGGGGGGAGGGAGTCCACAGCTTCTGCTGTGTTTCAGTCTTGTTGCTTTATGGGAGTTTTGTCAAGGCGGAGAGCCAAAGCATTTCCCTCACTTATTAGTATTTGGGCAAAGGGGGTGTGGAGTGTCCACCCGCTCTGTGGCCGAGGGCCTGAGTAGAGGGCCGCGAAGGAACCTGGCGGCACGTGCATGAGGCCTGCGACCCCTGGGCCTCCGGTGAGAGCCTCCCCTTGTTCCTGCACAGATGGGAGCACAGCCCCCCCGCCCCCAGGCGGGCCTGCAGGCCTGGATGGGAACCTGGGTGGGCGGGGTGG
>SJYC01113795.1:0-18409 GCA_006408675.1 Madoqua kirkii
GTGGGTTCTAAGGTGAAGAAATTGCGGCAGACTCCCAGGAGGCCCTGTCTCTTGTGGGGGGACCCAGCCTGGCCTGGCCCCAGGTGGCCCCTGCTCCCCAGGGAGGGACAGCCCGGGAATCCACTCTGTCACGTTGGACCTGAAAGGGGTCTTGAGAATTCAGTTTAGCTCAGTCGTTCAGTCGTGTCCGACTCTTTGCGACCCCATAGACTGCAGAACGTCAGGCCTCCCTGTCCATCACCAGTGCCTGGAGCTTGCTCTAACTCATGCCCATCGAGTCGGTGATGCCAGCCAGCCCTCTCATCCTGAGGCTGGAAAGCGTGTGAAAACTGCAGGGGGTGGCTTTATGGGGTTGCCTACTCCTTCCCCTGACCCAGCGCGCTGGTAGTGGAGACCCCCTGCAGCCCAGGGCTGGGGCACCGCGGACCCAGGACATCCCGTACCAGGACCAGCTGGGAACTGTGGTTCCCTGAGGCGAGCGCGGCAGTGCCTGTGCGCAGCCCGGCTGCCCCCGGTTACCCCTGGCATCCCTCAGGGGCGGCGGGGGCTGAGGGCTTCGGGGGTTCAGGGGCAGAGGACAGCTGATGCGAAAGCCTAGAGGGGCCAGGTGAACTGGGGCAGCTCCCCGAAGGCCAAGGGCAGACCCTCCCCTGTGGTCTGCAGCGTTTGTGCCTGTGCAGTGGGTGGGAAAGTGTTTCCAGAGCGAACCAGAAAGGCGTCTTTTACAGCCCTCCTTTCTCACGGCAGCCCATGGCGGGGGGCGGCGGGCAAACTTCCCACAGCCCTACAACTTCTGGGCCGCACCAGGCTCCTCTGCTCACTTTACAGAAAAGGCGGCTTTCCATCAGTGAACTGGCAAACACAGTCCCCCTCAGAATCCGTCCAAATCAGCGATGTCAGGTCTGGGACACCGCCTCCCGGAGCCTGCGCGGCCTTGCTGTGAGTGGGCCGGAGTGGGGCTGGGGAAGGCGGGGCCAGGCGCGGGAGAACCCACCCGCCAGCACCCGGGGCGCCCGCGTGGGGCTCGTCCTGCTCGAGGGAGCTCTGCACCCGCCCGGGGCCCCAGACGTGGCCAGGCCAGGAGCATGGGCTCGTGCGCGCTGGGGGGTGACCACAGCGGGGCCCTCGCCCTCCCAAGTCCTGGTCTGAAAGGAGAGCCTGGGTCCACCAAGGAGCCGAGGGGCGGTCACGGGATCCCTGAGGGGCGTTCAGAAATGACCTCTTGTCATCTCCCTGTTTTGAGGGGATGTTTCTGATTTATTTCTTGTCTAAGTTCTGTGGAGGAAAACACGATCTCCTAACATACACTGTGTCCCAATAGGTACATTTTCAGCAGGAGGGGTTCATTCCAGCGTGTTTAGGGGGTTCATGGAGAAGAGACATCTCAGCAGATGTCTCTGCCCCGGCCAGGACGTTCACACCAGGCAGGGGCCTCCCCTTCCGGCTCAGTGACCTCGAGGCCAGGCTGCCTGTGCGGCCGCCCCCTCCCTGGACCACCAGCAGCCCCGTGGGCTCCTCTTGGGGCCCCAGTGGGCTCTGGTGGATTGGTGCATGTTCTTTTTCTGTAACAATATGGTCTATTTCATTAATGCCACCCTGTTTGGTAACAATGTCCCTAATTAATACAAGTTCTACTTAGTGACAATATGGCCTATTTAATGAATTTCTTGTGTTCTGGTTAAAACCACACGGAGCTTCACTTGGCTGATTCCCTCTGTTCCCGGATCCTAGTGGATTTCAAACCCCACACATTTAGGGCTGGTCATCTGCTCCCGCTGCCCCCCACTGTAGGTCCTCAGGGAGGGCTGGCTGGCGCCCCGCAGGCCGTGGCCTCAGGAGGGGCGGCTTGGGGTCGAGGACTTCAGATGGGGGGAGGGTGTGAGCGGGGCCCAGGCTGGGGGCCCAGTCCCGTCTAACCCCTGGGTACACGGCAGCCTGGCCTCTTGGTGCATGGGCCAGGGCCCTGCCCCCTTGCTGCCCCCAGGCTCTCTAACCCACCGCAGCGCCTTCGCAGGGCCCTGCCTGCCTCGAGGCCGGGTCACTGTCTCTAGTCCCCAGCATCGCCACCACTGCCCCTCTCTGTTGTCTCCTCCTTCACCCAGCCAAGGATGCTTCTGGAAGCCTCTCTGCCCAGGGTCCTGGACGTGGTTCCCAGAGTCCTACGTTGTGTCCCCAAGCCTACCACGTGCCTGGGATGGGCAGGTGCTCAGAAGCCCACCCTACCGATGGTCCCTCCTGTCCAGGAGCTCGTGGTGGAGGGGTGTAGTCTGGGGGGTGAGGAACAGACCTGAACTTGACCACTTTACAAAATGTTGGGACAGTGACAGGTGGGTCTACAGGTCTAGTGGGTACAAGCGCAGGGTGCGTGTGATGGCTGAGCTGAGCCCTGCCAGGTGATGGGCTGGGGGCAGCTTCCCAGCAGCCCTGCCACGGACAGGCAGTAGGGAGGCGTGCCGGCTCGGGAGTGAGAGGGAACTCGGCCCACGGTCGCTGGTCGTGTGAGTGGCACTCTGCTTTGGCCTCGTGTCCAGCTGCATCTGGATGCCCAGCTGTAAGGCCCAAGGTGGGGTCCTTTCGACTCCTTGGAAGGCAGAAAGGGCCTTCATGGAGGGGACCCTTGAACACCGGCCTTGGACTCAGTGAATTTCTTCCTGCAGGTGGTGGTGTCCCCGGGGCATTTGAGCAGGGATGACCAGCAGACGCAGGCTCGGGAGAGGGGCCTGGCAGTGTGTCTCCCACCCCTCAGGACTTCCAGGGATGGCCCAGGTGCGAGAAGGACTGTGAGGTCCTTGCCAGATGCCAGCGCCCCCACTGAGTGGAGAGTCTGCAGGGCCTGTGGGAGGATAGGCCCACAGGTTCATCTGCAGAGGGGCTCTGGGCCCTGGACTGCGATCCGGTAACCCGGGAGGGCCCGGGCTCTCCACTGGGTCTGCCACCGCAGCCTTCTGCTCACCAGCCCTCCTTTTCTTAGGTTGTGGAAAATGACCAGCATCCCGTGACCTACCCATCTGTTTTGCCTGGAGAACATTATTGCCACCCCAGAGGTCAGACCTCCCCAGCTTGCCCACTCCCGCGGCTCCAACACCTTACCTGCGGAGGAAGCACATCCCCTTTATTATGGACTCCCTCCTGAGCATCCAGGGAGGGACCAGCCGGGGCAGCCCCTCCACCGTTCGCTGTTGGCCCCCGCGGGCAGCCACTGCCAGGCCCTGGGCGTGCTGGACTCTCCACAGAGAACAGGTTTTAGGCTAAGTGAGCACACGCTTTATTGCCCCCAGTGGGCCTCCTCCTGGAGAGAAAGGGGGCTGCTAACAGAGGGCAGGTGCCCAGGTGGCGCAGTCACTTAACTCTGCCGACCTCGAGAATAAAACAGCCCATCAGTTATTTTAAGTTATTTTACCAGTAGAATGAGTTCAGGAAGAGCAGAAGGTTGCATTTGAGATGTGTAAGCTATGGCCAAACCATGAGCAAGTCTGGCAAACGTGGGGCTGGGCTGGGGGTGGTGGAGAGGAGCCTGATACAGCTAAAGGCGGAAGGAGGGAGTGGCTGCTTCATTACAGGAAAGCAGGGCTTCAGGGCTGACTGCTTCTCATTGGCCGAGCAGTGGAGGCTTCTCATTGGCCGAGCAGTGGGGGCTTCTCATTGGCCGAGCAGTGGGGGCTTCTCATTGGCCGAGCAGTGGGGGCTTCTCATTGGCCGAGCAGTGGGGGCTTCTCATTGGCCGAGCAGTGGGGGCTTCTCATTGGCCGAGCAGTGGGGGCTTCTCATTGGCCGAGCAGTGGGGGCTTCTCATTGGCCGAGCAGTGGGGGCTTCTCATTGGCCGAGCAGTGGGGGCTTCTCATTGGCCGAGCAGTGGGGGCTTCTCATTGGCCGAGCAGTGGGGGCTTCTCATTGGCCGAGCAGTGGGGGCTTCTCATTGGCCGAGCAGTGGGGGCTTCTCATTGGCCGAGCAGTGGGGGCTTCTCATTGGCCGAGCAGTGGGGGCTTCTCATTGGCCGAGCAGTGGGGGCTTCTCATTGGCCGAGCAGTGGGGGCTTCTCATTGGCCGAGCAGTGGGGGCTTCTCATTGGCCGAGCAGTGGGGGCTTCTCATTGGCCGAGCAGTGGGGGCTTCTCATTGGCCGAGCAGTGGGGGCTTCTCATTGGCTAGGCTGTTGCTGGGTGAAGAGAAGAGCTTCCTCCTGAGGGGTGGGGGGAGAGGTGCGAAGTAAAGTGGCCCAGATGCAAAGATGAAAAGTACTTTCTTCCTGTGGGTGAGAGGTCCCCTTCAGGGCTTTTATTTTATTTATTTACTCTATTTTATTTATTTACTTATTGTTTGTGTTTGGTTTTTTGTGTGTGTGTGTGTGTGTGTGTGTGTGTGTGTGTGTGTGTGTTTTGCCGCAACACACGTACGGGATCTGAATTCCCCGACCGGGGTCAACCTTGCCTGCGGCAGTGAAAGCGTGGAGGCCTAACTGAAACAGAGCAGGCCCGTGTGGTCCTTGCCGCCCGCCTTCCCCCCCCACGTCCTCTGCCTGCCTTTTGTCTGTGGAAAACTTTAGTCAAAGGATCATCAGAGAAGTGAGAAATGCTGAACAGAGGAAAACACTCAGAGGAGGCGAAATGGCAATGCTGCCGGTGGCGCCCGCTCCAGTGCTCTTGCCTGGAGAACCCCAGGGACGGGGAGGCCTGGGGGGCTGCCGTCCATGGGGTCGCACAGGGCCGGACACGACTGAGCAGCAGCAGCCATTAAACACAGTCAAGGACCTTTAGCTTCTCAAGGGCTGTGGAAGGCCAGACCCTGGGGCCGTGATGGGCCGCCCCTCCTCTCCCTAATGGAAGGCGCCTCCCAGATCCCGGGGGCCAATGACCGCACACTTCGCCAGCTAAAGCCGCCCCACCCCAGCACGTAGAAGGACCTGTCAGCCCCAGACGCCTCGGCCTGGCGACCTATCCGAACCCCCGCCCCTCTAGCCTGACCAGCCCTCGCAATGAACGTATAAAAACCGGGCTGGACTTCCTCGACCTGCCTCGTTTGGGTCTGGGAACCCCGCCCGGGAGCGCTGCGCCATCAAAGCCTGTTAGACACTCTTTTCTGTGTCCTGGTCTTTTACCTAACATTTGGCGCCCAACGTGGGGCCCGAGGCGAGGGCCCATCCTGCGACGAGCGGGATTTGCGGCCCCCTCGGGTCTGGCCTGCGCCGGATCAGGTCATCCCGTCACCCAGACCAGGTCATCCCCTCACCCGGACCAGGTCACCCCGTCAGCTGTCTGGCAGGAGACGGGTTAAGTTCCATTCATCAGGCTCAAGGGGGGGGTGGGGGGCATTGCTCCCGTGGCGAATATGCCTGGACAGCAGCCCACCAGGCTCCCCCGTCCCTGGGATTCTCCAGGCCCCTTTAAATCGAGGCTGCGCCCGGACCCTCCTCCGCAGGCCAGTCAACTCGGGGGCTGAGCGGCCCGCTCCTCGCTGGGTTGACGCCTGTTTGGGGACGCCTGACCGGGCCACTCCCAGCCCCGCTAACGACTGGCCCAGGACCTTGGCTTCATATTCGCCATGGGGGCAGCTGCCTCCAGGCCCGACCAACCCTGGTCCACACCGCTCAAACGTTTACTCGCCAACCTCAGAACTCTACATATCTCTGGAAAAATTCACTCCAAACACTTAACCTTCCTTTGTTCTGACGCATGGCCCCAATATTCTTTAGACAGCAGCTCACAATGGCCGCCAACCGGAACTTTTGATTTTAACATCCTCCTTGACTTAGATAATTACTGCCGGAAGACAAAAAGATGGTCTGAGGTACCCTACGTACACCCTATGTACCTGCTGTTCCCCTTCTAAAATTCTCCTAACCATGGCCCTTCCTACCCCCACACCAAGTCCCCCTCTATCACCTTCACCAGCTCCCTCCATATCCACTCCTCCCCCATCGTCCTCACAGCTCAGCCCTCCTGTGACTAAGCCGCCTCTATATCCACCCCTTCCCTCATGCCCTGCCTCACCAACCTCCCCTGCACCAACTGCCCCTCTATCACCCTCACCAGCTCCCTCCATATCCTCTCCTCCCCCATCGTCCTCACAGCTCAGCCCTCCTGTGACTACGCCTCGATATCCACCCCTTCCTCCGTGCCCACCCCTTTCTGACTCACCGGTCAGCTCACACACAAGGTCGCAGACCGCTCCCAATCTACCGCCAGCTCCCCGGCTTCCTCTCCGCCACGTGCCCAGCCCGAAGGGTCTCGCCCATGTCCACGTGCCTTTTTTCACTCCAACATCTTGCCCATATTTAACCACGGCTAGGCTCCTATTCGGCCAACCCCTCTAACCACATCAAAAGCCTCACCCAGCTGCCTCGGTCTTACGACCTCACTTGGCAGGACGTATTTGTCATTCTGGGGTCCACCACTACCCCAGAGGAGAGAAAGGCCATTTGGGCCGCAGCAACAGTAGTGGCTGACCAAAAACATGTAGCTAACCCAGCAGACCCTGCCTGGCCACCCGGAGCAGCTGCTATTCCAGACGTAGACCCAGACTGAGACCTTCAGGAGGGACAGGGAGGGAGAGCCAACATTCAATACATGGTAAAATGCCTATTGGAGGGAATGGAGACCACCTCCCTCAAGGTGGTAAACCTACTTAAACTAGATGAAGTAACCCAGGGCCCCGATGAAAACCCAGCAGCCTTGCTTAACAGGCTGACAGAGGCTCTCACCACCTATACCCAGGTTGCCCCAGATTCTCCGGCGGCAGTTATCACCCTAGCCAACCGTTTTATATCTCAATCAGCTTCAGACAGCAGAAAAGAGCTCTCCAAGGCGGAGGATGGGCCTCAGACCCCCCTCCGAGACCTGGTAAAAATGGCCTTTAAGGTTTGCAACGCCCGGGAAGAAGCCACTGAAGCCAGCCGCAAGGCAGGGCTTAAACCAAAAGCTGAACTCCAGGCTGGCCTCCGGGCTGGCCTCCGGGCTGGCCTTACCACTATTCTTAACTTCCTTAGCGCTAAAGGATGCCAAACATCTCAACAAAAGGCCCAGCTCACCCAGACTTCTGGGACTCACCTAGGACTAAAGATTACCCTGACAACCAAGGCTATAACTACTGAGAGACTCAGCCTTCTCCGAGACCTCTGCCCCCCTTCCACTGGAAAACAGATCTCGTCCTTTTGGGGGTTGACAGGATTCTTCTGGCACTGGGTCCCCAACTATGCTTCCCTGGCTAAACCCCTCTAGGCAGCTGTAAAAGACACCCCTACTGGACCGTTGTCTTCAGAAACAGAGGTCCAAGAGGCTTTCTACAACCTCCGCTCAGCTTTGCTGCCTCTTCCCCACTGTTCCTGCCCAATCCCAACCTCCCCTATCACCTATACACTGATAAAAAAGGGGACATAATTTTTGGAGCCCTCGTACAGCCTGCGGGCCCTGAAATGCTGCCAATGGCATTTATCTGCAAACAGTTAAACCCCACCGTCCGGGAATGGTTCCCCTGCCTACGTGCCCTGGCAGCAGCAGCTTCTCTATGCACAGATGCAAAAAAGAGAGAAGGGATTCCTCACCACCAAGGGATCACCCATCTCTAATGCCCCCCTAATCGCCAAGCTCCTGGAGGCCATCTCACAGCCCACCCAGGGAGCCATCCTACACTGCAAAAGACATCAGGTGACTCGCGACACGGTTTCCCGAGGCAACAATAAGGCTGACCAGATGGCCAGACAGATAGCCTTACAGCAGGGGCCTCTGCCTATGCTATTTCTCAGGATCTCTCTTACACCTAACTACTCAGAAGCTAAAATGGAGGCCCTCCTCTCACAGGAGGGCACTTCCAAACACCCCTCGGGATGGGTCATGCTCCACAACAAACTAGTCCTCCCCGAAAAACAGACGATGTCCATTATCACCTAGATCCATGACTCTTTGCACACTGGGCCCCGCGCACTCTTGACCTTCCTTAGCCCTCGCTTTTCCCGGTTACACCTCCGACCTACCATCCAGGCAGTCCATCCTTGCTGCCTAATCTGTGCCCAGAACTCTCCTCAAGGAGGACTCAGGCCGCCACAGGAAGCTCACCAGCTGAGGGGACACCTGCCGGGACAGGACTGGCAGAGAGACTGTGCTCACGTGCCCAGACACTGGACCTTCCGGTATAGGCTGGCCTCAGTCAGCAGGCAAGGTAGAACGGGCTAACGGCATCCTCAAGGCTCATCTGACCGGGTTAACGGCAGAACTTCGTCTCTCCTGGCAGATCTCCTGCCAGCAGCCCTGACCCACATACGGACAACTCCTCATGTCAAGACGGGTTTGACACCTTCTGAACTGCTGTACGGTAGGCCATATCTGCTGACTAACCTCCCTTATTCCCCAGCCCCCCTTCTGGAGACTTACTTGTCCTATTTCACTCTCCTGAGGTCCCTCCTTAGAGAACACGCTGACTGTGTCTTCCCTCAGCCTGTCAGAGACCACGCCCAGGCGATCCCACCCCCCGCTTTGGCACCAGGAGATCAGTTTCTCCTAAAGACGCTGACGCCTCCACCCCTTCAGCCCCGGTGGACTGGGCCTTTCACGGTGGTCCTCACCACCCCAACAGCAGCCAAACTGTGGGGTCACGAGCCCTGGTACCACATCACACGGCTCAAGCGGGCTCCACCACACGGCCCGCCTCCTCCCAAGCCCTTGGAGACTTACACCTCTAAAATCTCGGGACCTACCAAGATTCACCATTAGGTTGCCCCAGATTCTCCGGCGGCAGTTATCACCCTAGCCAACCGTTTTATATCTCAATCAGCTTCAGACAGCAGAAAAGAGCTCTCCAAGGCGGAGGATGGGCCTCAGACCCCCCTCCGAGACCTGGTAAAAATGGCCTTTAAGGTTTGCAACGCCCGGGAAGAAGCCACTGAAGCCAGCCGCAAGGCAGGGCTTAAACCAAAAGCTGAACTCCAGGCTGGCCTCCGGGCTGGCCTCCGGGCTGGCCTTACCACTATTCTTAACTTCCTTAGCGCTAAAGGATGCCAAACATCTCAACAAAAGGCCCAGCTCACCCAGACTTCTGGGACTCACCTAGGACTAAAGATTACCCTGACAACCAAGGCTATAACTACTGAGAGACTCAGCCTTCTCCGAGACCTCTGCCCCCCTTCCACTGGAAAACAGATCTCGTCCTTTTGGGGGTTGACAGGATTCTTCTGGCACTGGGTCCCCAACTATGCTTCCCTGGCTAAACCCCTCTAGGCAGCTGTAAAAGACACCCCTACTGGACCGTTGTCTTCAGAAACAGAGGTCCAAGAGGCTTTCTACAACCTCCGCTCAGCTTTGCTGCCTCTTCCCCACTGTTCCTGCCCAATCCCAACCTCCCCTATCACCTATACACTGATAAAAAAGGGGACATAATTTTTGGAGCCCTCGTACAGCCTGCGGGCCCTGAAATGCTGCCAATGGCATTTATCTGCAAACAGTTAAACCCCACCGTCCGGGAATGGTTCCCCTGCCTACGTGCCCTGGCAGCAGCAGCTTCTCTATGCACAGATGCAAAAAAGAGAGAAGGGATTCCTCACCACCAAGGGATCACCCATCTCTAATGCCCCCCTAATCGCCAAGCTCCTGGAGGCCATCTCACAGCCCACCCAGGGAGCCATCCTACACTGCAAAAGACATCAGGTGACTCGCGACACGGTTTCCCGAGGCAACAATAAGGCTGACCAGATGGCCAGACAGATAGCCTTACAGCAGGGGCCTCTGCCTATGCTATTTCTCAGGATCTCTCTTACACCTAACTACTCAGAAGCTAAAATGGAGGCCCTCCTCTCACAGGAGGGCACTTCCAAACACCCCTCGGGATGGGTCATGCTCCACAACAAACTAGTCCTCCCCGAAAAACAGACGATGTCCATTATCACCTAGATCCATGACTCTTTGCACACTGGGCCCCGCGCACTCTTGACCTTCCTTAGCCCTCGCTTTTCCCGGTTACACCTCCGACCTACCATCCAGGCAGTCCATCCTTGCTGCCTAATCTGTGCCCAGAACTCTCCTCAAGGAGGACTCAGGCCGCCACAGGAAGCTCACCAGCTGAGGGGACACCTGCCGGGACAGGACTGGCAGAGAGACTGTGCTCACGTGCCCAGACACTGGACCTTCCGGTATAGGCTGGCCTCAGTCAGCAGGCAAGGTAGAACGGGCTAACGGCATCCTCAAGGCTCATCTGACCGGGTTAACGGCAGAACTTCGTCTCTCCTGGCAGATCTCCTGCCAGCAGCCCTGACCCACATACGGACAACTCCTCATGTCAAGACGGGTTTGACACCTTCTGAACTGCTGTACGGTAGGCCATATCTGCTGACTAACCTCCCTTATTCCCCAGCCCCCCTTCTGGAGACTACTTGTCCTATTTCACTCTCCTGAGGTCCCTCCTTAGAGAACACGCTGACTGTGTCTTCCCTCAGCCTGTCAGAGACCACGCCCAGGCGATCCCACCCCCCGCTTTGGCACCAGGAGATCAGTTTCTCCTAAAGACGCTGACGCCTCCACCCCTTCAGCCCCGGTGGACTGGGCCTTTCACGGTGGTCCTCACCACCCCAACAGCAGCCAAACTGTGGGGTCACGAGCCCTGGTACCACATCACACGGCTCAAGCGGGCTCCACCACACGGCCCGCCTCCTCCCAAGCCCTTGGAGACTTACACCTCTAAAATCTCGGGACCTACCAAGATTCACCATTACTAAGACACCCCTGCCTCCTGCCAGTGGCTGACACTCCCCGCCCAATGCTTGTCTGGCCTCATCCGCTGTGGCTGTTGCCAATCGCAGCTCTGGCCATACTCTTCGCCACTGGACTGGCTGTCAGGGCTCCCCGGGACTGGCCGCTCACACTTCGACTTCTGCTGGCCCTTGCTCACCTTATCATCTGTTCACTACTCCTGGGGTGCGAGTCCTTGGGGCGGCCTGGCCTGGCCATCTGTCTCTCACCCTCCTCGCCTCGAAGACTTTATCCTGACCCTACTACAGGACCTCTGGCTGGCTACCCCGATTATTGGCTGCGACTCCTTCATTCAGACGGTTTCTGATCTGCACCTACAGGGGACCTTCCTCCTTTTTACAGAATCTAATTGACTTCTTCTCTTTTACCACTCTCCTCCAAATATCACAGCTAAACATGCTCTTGCCACTATTCCTCCTGGCCATGATCACACAGGCGGAACAACCTACGCCCTGCCCCTGGGGGTGCACCGAACGAGACCGCTGGAGAACTGGGTTCACAGCCTACACTTACGCCCACCGATGTCTCACCTGCCCAGCCGTGCTCCCACGGGGGTAAATGGTATTGGACGGCCAAGAGCCTTGAAACTGCCAAATCAAGCTCAGCCTCTAACTGCTATAAAGCTAGGGACAAAGATCTCTGTTTTACCGTGCAAACTCACTACAGAATGACAGATGGGAAGGGGGCCCAAGATCAGAGGCAAAAACAAATCCAACATAAGGTCCAACAGGACTTCATAAAGTTGGTAACTGAAGCCTTGGATCCACACCATAAGCCCAACAAACTCCTAGACCAGGTTCATCAGGCACTCAAACCCCTAGATTTTTCATCTCAAAATTTCACCAGCCTCAGTGACACGTATCAGACCCTGACTGAGACCTCACCAAACCTCTCATGTTGTCTCTGCCTTCCCTTGAGACCTCGACCGTTCCTTGCCCAATGGATCTCCAGGAAATGCATAGTGGCCCGAAATCTCACTCGAAATGCCACAGAAGTAACCTTGCCAATGGGGCCCTTGACCATGAGATACTGTACCTCCCAGCCAACGCCTCTTGTGTTTTGGCCAATGACAACTCATTAACCACAGTGGCCTGTGGTGGCTGGAACGAGCCCCGCTATCCCCAAACCCTCCAATATGCGGAAAACCCGGGATATTCTTTCTCTGTAATCAAACCACCTTATTACAATCTTTTCCACCCAACTGGACTCAGTCTTGCACCCCAGTCTTCCTTACTCCCCATTTGACCATTCTGACACCAGAGGCGATGGAGGACCAGATCCTGCCAACCCATCGCCAACGGAGGGCATTAGCGGCAGCTCCCCTGCTCCTCGGGGGAGGTTTATTCACGGCCTTAGGACTGGGGGCGGGAGGACTGGGATCAGCCACACACTTTTGCTATAAGCTGTCCGCAGACCTCAGATGAGACCTGGACAAGGTGGCGGACTCCCTAACGGCATTACAGACCCAGATAGCCTCTCTGGCGGCAGTGGCCCTCCAGAATCAAAGGGCCCTGGACCTGCTGATGGCTGGAAAAGGGGGAACCTGTCAATTTCTAAGGGAAGACTGTTGGTTTTTTTTCGTTAATGCCTTGGGGATGGTCTAGAACAAGGTCTGAGAGCTGAGAGAGAGCATCAGACTTGGACAGGCCCGCCCAGTCAGACGGTTCCAGTTTCTTGGGATGGTGGAGTCTTCTTGGAGGCCAATATGGCTTCTCCCACTTCTCGGGCCCCTTGCAGCCTTGTTCCTCATCCTGCTGATAGGACCTTGTGTTTTTCAGATCGTCCTCCGGAGGGTCAGGGAGCTGACCCAGACGACTACTGGACAGATGCTGATGGTGGCCGCATACCCCAGGCTCCTGTCCAGAGACCCTGAGGCCCCCTAAAGGTCACCGGGATCCGGCCACGACCCTCGGCCCCAGCAACACCCCAGTTTAGCAGGAAGTAGCCAGAAGCGATAACGGCGCCCCTTATCCTATCAAAAAGGTCAAAATGTAAGGCCGGACCCCAGGGGGCCATGATGGGCCACCCCTCCTCTCCCTAACAGAAGGAGCCTCCCAGATCCCGGGGGCCAATGACAGCACACTTCGCCAGCTAAAGCCACCCCACCCCAGCCACGTAGAAGGACCTGTCAGCCCACAACACCTCGGCCTGGCGACCTATCCGAACCCCCGTCCATCTAGCCTGACCATCCCTCGCAACAAACATATAAAAACCACCCCCAACACGGTCTGGGCACGGACTTCCTCGACCCGCCTCGTTTGGGTCTGGGAACCCCGCTCAGGAGCGCTTCCCCATCAAAGCCTGTTAGACACTCTTTTCGGTGTCCTGGTCTTTTAAAAACTAACAGGCTGTAGGTAATCTTCTGGGCCATATCCTGTGAGCTGTCTTATAGAAACCAAAACACCAGGTGACGTTAACTACGTGATGACCAGGCTGTACCCAGGACTTGAGCTGTCACAATGCTGAAAATTGACTGCAAAGAAATGGGAACACGTACACTCCGGAACCGAAGATTAACTGTACCTAAAACCACCGAGAGGCTGACAGTCAGACCACCGGTGACCAACTGAAGATGACTGTTAGAGAGGACTGCTGTTTCTGCACATAACCGCCCCCCACTCTGTCTCTAAACGCACTCACCCCTGCTTGTCAGGGGGTGGGGAGTCGGCCTTTGGGCAGATGCCCACCACCCTCCTCCCCAGCTGCTGGCATCTGAAACAAGCAGACTTTCATTTCCACCGACTTGGCCTGTTCACTGGCTTTTGAGTGGCAAGCAGCCTGATCCCCATGCACGCCTTTCAGTGACATGACCACTGGACCACCAGGGAGCTCCCCCAGCTCTGTTTCAGGCGAGATTTCCCTTCGTCAACTTTCACGCACCCCAGTACTGCCGTGGCCTGTGCCTTGGCCCAGTGACCGTGAACAGAGGCTTTAGTGGCCACCGTGGACTCGAGTCCTGCCCTCACACCACGCACACCAGCAGCAGGGTCCTTTACACCGGGTGGGAGTCCAGTTCCAAAATCCCTTTGTGGCGGCCTGCCTTCTGGAAAGGTTATATTTGACCTGCCAGCCTGGGCCAGGGCTCCCTAGAGCACAGAGCCTGTGGGAGGGCAGTGAAAGCCCCGCCGGGCGGGGCCCACAGGGCTGTCCCCACAGCCGGCACAGCGCCTGGCCTTCTGCCCAGTGATGCAGGTCGTCTCTGGGCTGCCTGTGAACAGCTTCACATGGAGCAATCTGACCCTGGGTGAAGGGATGAGAAGCAAAACCCAGGACCCTTCTTTCTCAGGCCTCTCATTGCCCAGTCATCGGCCCTTGGAAGGCTGGAGTGGAGCCAGGACCCCCATGCCAGGGTGAGATCGTCCTCGGGATTTGGGTGCAGGGTCTGTGCTGCAGAACTCTCTGGCTCACCTGCCCCAGACCTTTTGCGAGGCTGGCCTGGCCAATGCAGGTTCTCAAAGCTGCAGGTGTGCCACTGTAGACTGTCACCTCCCACCCCGACTCAGGTGTTAAAACTCTGACCCCCAAGGCGATGCTGTCGGGGGTGGTCCTTAGTGAGGTGATCAAGCCATGAGAGAGGAGTCCCCATGAGCAGGATTAGTGTCCTTATAGGAAGGGACAGGGCTTCCCTGGGGGCTCAGCTGGTAAAGAATCTGCCTGCATCTGGGGAGACCTGAGTTCGACCTCTGGGTTGGGAAGATCTCCTGGAGGAGGGCATGGCAACCCACTCCAGTATTCTTGCCTGGAGAATCCCCATGGACAGAGAAACCTGGAAGGTTACAATCCATGGGGTTGCAAAGAGTCCCACACCACTAAGCGACGAAGAACAGCACAGGAAGAGATATGAGCTTCTGTCCTCTCTCTCTGATCTCCACCTTCTGAGAAGACAGCTGTCTGTAAACCAGCGAGAGGGCCCTCAACAAATGCAGGATCCGTCTGCACCTTGATCTTGGAACTTCAAGCTCCAAAAATGTGAGAAATAGACACTTGCTGTCTCAGCCCCCGTCTGTGGTGTCCGTCATAACAGTCCCAGCTGACAAGTGGCACTCGCTGCTCCCTGCGGGCTCAGTGCACGGGTGGGCCAAGCGAATCTAGGCGTTTCTGGAAGCCATACATCCACCCCGCCAACTGCTACCCCAGTGATACTACAGACTGGTGGCTCAGAAACAGCAGAGGTTTCTACCTCTGTTCTACTCTTTGGAGGGTAGAATTCTATGATCGAGTCACGCGCAAATTCATTGTCAGGTGAGGCCTTGCTTCCTGATTCACAGACAGGTGTCTGGTCTGTATTCTCTTGTGGCCCATGGGATGAGGGTGCTCTCTAGGGTGTCTCTTGTATGTGCACTAATCTTGTTCATGGGACTCCATGTTCATGACCTCATCGCCTTCAAACATCGTCACATCCGGGGACAAGCTTCAACATGTGAATTTTGGGGCGATACAGTCCGTGGCTGTGCTGTTGAAGAGACCATTGGCTTCGGTGCCTGAGAGCTCACACTTCCTGCCCTCTGCTGGGCAGAGCTCGTCCCTCCCACTGGTCAACACACTCCTGCCGACACAGGTCCACATCCCAGGATTCTGTCTGAGGAATTTCATTTGAAATATAAGGGGAAGACATGTCCTGACAACATGCCAGGTAGTGACAAGTTTATCCTTTGCTGCCACTTTGGGAGCACTGAAGGGAAGATGAAGCGTCAGTTAAGATTTTCTGATTTTTCTACCGTGAGTGGAAGGGCTTGGAGTGCGATGGCTGGTGTATTAATATTTGTCACGATGAATTATCCTACAAGCGAGGAGGCTCTGGCCAGGTTTGAGGCCGGTCTAATAACTGAGAGTCAAGGTCTGATCAGCCAGGAGTCCTGGGCTTAAATCTTTCCTACTCTCGGCTTGTACAATAAATGCCCAGCCGACTGTTTCCTGAAAATGCTGTGGCAGGTTGCTATCAGGTTACTAACTAGCGGGGAAATGGAATTTCCAAAGGAGTGATTGCTGAGGAGGAAGACAACGGGATGTGGGAGGGACGACAATCCTGGATGGTCCTCCTGGGAAAAAGGCGGGGTTCCAGGAAGAGAGGAGGGGAGCAGGTGCCCCCAGGACTTCCAGGATAGCCGGGTGGAGCTGGGCAACTGCTTGGCCTGCCTGACCACTCCCTCTTGTTGGGGGACTAGGGGATGACTGAGTGCTGTTGGGGACACCACACTCCGTTCTGCTTCCCTTCCTTAAAAATAAAATGATGTCCCGGCAGAATAGGGTCTGGTGAGCCTCAAGGTTGAGGAAGGCTGTCGAGAGGAGGGGGCGGGGACCCCGAGATGTGGGGCGCAGAAGTGTCAGCCCGCCTTCAGAAACCGGGTGGAGGGCTTAGGAGGGCACCCGGGGCGGGAGGGTATACGGGCGGCGCTGGCTGGCAGGGCGCAGGGCGTCCACAGCCAGAGCCGGACCCTCCACCTCGCGCGGGTAGCGTAAATTTCGCCCCAGTTCTGGGGGGGGTCCCTGCCCCTCCAGATCTGCCCTCGGTTTTTTCCACCTTCCTCCCTGGAAGGGCCGCCCCTCATGCTGTCCACTGGACGCCCCATCCCCGCCCTGTAGACCGCGCGCACTGGCCGCGTCCTGAGACCTTGGAGGCCAAGCCCGCCCCACTCCCTTCCCGGAGGTCCAGTTCCTCCACGGCCACGCCCCAGGCCCCGCCCACCGCCCACGCCGACTCGACCCCTCCCTTCATTGGTCCAGACACGGACGGCCCCGCCCACCAAGGATGGACCACCCCTACAAAGGTCCCGCCCACAAACCCCGCCCCTAGCCATCGACCACGCCCACTCAGGTTACCGCCCCTCTCATCGGCCCCGCCCCCTCCCGGCCCCGGGCTACGGCGGCTGTGACCGTTGCGCGCGCGGGCGGAGCGGATCGCGGCTGGAGAGCGAGCGGCCGGTAGGTTGCAGGCCGGGCGCCGGCGCCCCGCCTCCGCTTTCTTTCTTCTGAGGGCGCGCGCTCGCGGCCTCCGCGGCCCGCTCCGCCCGGCCGAGCGGAGAGTGCCGGGGGCGGCCGGCGCCTCGGAGTCCTACTCCTCGGGGCCGCCCGGCCGCCGCCGCCCTCCTTTTGTTCCCCAGCGCGACTCCGGCCGGGCGGAGGGGCGGCCGCGGGACCCGAGGGCTCGGGATCGAGGCAGGGCCGAGCGCGCGGGGCCTGCGACGCCCACCGACGGCGGGCGCCCCGGGCCGAGTCCTCACGGGCTCCCGAGTTTCCTGTCCGACCTCCCGGGCGGCCGCATTGTCTGACCAAAGGCCGCCTCCGGAGACCCCAGCTCTGGGAGTGTGGCGCCGCGACGCAGCCTTGTGCCGGCTTCCCGGTGCGAGCTCGGAGCTGCGGCCCAGGGCAGAGGGTGGGGGACGCTGCGAGGCCCCGGAGCTGCGGGCGCGGGCGGGGTGGCCCGGAGTTTTGAGTGTAGACGGCGTGGTGGCCTGGAGTTGTGAATGCAGGCGGAGCGGTCCTGTAGCTGTGGGTGTGTAGACACAGTGGCCCTGGAGCTGCGGGTGTAGACGGAGTGCTCGGAGCCGTGGGTGTAGACGGAGTGGCCCGGAGTTTTGAGTGTAGGTGGAGGGGCCCTGGAATTGTGGATGTAAATACTGGCCCAGAGTTGTGAGTGTAGACAAAGTGGCCTGGAGTTGCGGGTGTAGACGGAGTACCCGGAGCTGTGGGTGTAGACGGAGTGCCCGGAGCCGTGGTGTAGACGGAGTGGCCTGGAGCCGCAGGTATAGACTAGTTGACCAGAGCCACGGGTGTAGATGGAGTTGTAAGAGCCGTGAGTGTAGATGGAGTGACCTGGAGCTGCGGGTATAGACGGAGTGGCCCGGAGTTGCGGGTGTAGACGGAGTGGCCCGGAGCTCCTGGTGTAGATGGAGTGGCCTGAGGCTGTGGGTGTAGATGGAGTGGCCCGGAGCTGCAGTGTAGATGGAGTGGCCCAGAGCTGCGCATGTAGACGGAGTGGCCTGGAGTTTTGAATGTAGATGGAGGGGCCCTGGAATTGTGGATGTAAACACTGGTCTAGAGTTGTGAGTGTAGACGGAGTGGCCCGGAGCTCCCAGTGTAGACGGAGTGGCCCAGGGCTGCGGGTGTAGATGGAGTGGCCTGGGGCTCCCAGTGTAGACGGAGTGGCCCGGGGCTGCGGGTGTAGATGGAGTGGCCCGGGGCTGCGGGTGTAGAGTGTAGACGGAGTGGCCCAGGGCTGTGGGTATAGACAAGTGGACTGGAGCCACAGGTGTAGACGGAGTTGTCAGAGCCGCGGGTGTAGACGGAGTGCCCAGAGCTGTGGGTGTAGATGGAGTGGCCTGGAGCCGTGGGTGTGGACAGAGTGGCCTGGAGCTGCGGGTGTAGACGGAGTGCCCAGAGCTGCGGGTGTAGATGGAGTGGCCCGAGCCGCGGGTGTAGATGGAGTGCTTGGAGCTGCGGGTGTAGACAGAGTGGTCCAGAGCTGCGGGTGTAGACAGAGTGCCCAGAGCTGCGGGAGTAGACGGAGTGTTCGGAGCTGTGGGTGCAGACGGAGTGGCCCAGGACTGCGGGTATAGACGGCGTGGCCCGGAGCTGCAGGTGTACACGGAGTGCTCGGAGCCATGGGTGTAGACGGAGTGGCCCGGAGCTCCCAGTGTAGACTGAGTGGCCCAGGGCTGCGGGTGTAGAGTGTAGACGA
>SJYC01113796.1:0-15682 GCA_006408675.1 Madoqua kirkii
AGGACTGCGGGTATAGACGGCGTGGCCCGGAGCTGCAGGTGTACACGGAGTGCTCGGAGCCATGGGTGTAGACGGAGTGGCCCGGAGCTCCCAGTGTAGACTGAGTGGCCCAGGGCTGCGGGTGTAGAGTGTAGATGAAGTGGCCCAGGGTTGGGGGTTGTGGGTGTAGACGGAGTGGCCCAGAGCTGCGGGTGTAGACAGAGTGCTCAGAGCCGTGGGTGTAGACGGAGTGGCCCGGAGCTCCCAGTGTGGATGGAGTGGCCCAGGGCTGCGGGTGTAGACGGAGTGGCCTGGAGCCGCAGGTATAGACTAGTTGACTGGAGCCACGGGTGTAGATGGGGTTGTAAGAGCCGTGAGTGTAGATGGAGTGACCTGGAGCTGCGGGTATAGACGGAGTGGCCCGAGCCACGGGTGTAGACGGAGTGCTCAGAGCTGCGGGTATAGACGGAGTGGCCCAGAGCTGCTGGTGTAGATGGAGTGACCTGGAGCTGCGGGTATAGACGGAGTGGCCCGAGCCACGGGTGTAGACGGAGTGCTCAGAGCTGCGGGTATAGACGGAGTGGCCCGGAGCTGCTGGTGTAGATGGAGTGGCCTGGAGCCGTGGGTGTGGACGGAGTGGCCTGGAGCTGCGGGTGTAGATGGAGTGTTCGGAGCTGTGGGTGTAGACAGAGTGGCCCGGAGCTGCAGGTGTAGATGGAGTGCCCGGAGCTGTGGGTGTAGACAGAGTGCCCTGGAGCTGTGGGTGCAGACGGACCCTAGGGCAGGTGCCCACTTCCTATGCCTCGACTTTCCTGTTGCAGGGATGGGTTTGTAGCAGGACCTGCCTGTAGCCATGGGGTTGCTCAGGGTTGTGAGTGGGTCCGAGTGGTCAGTGTCTGTCAGTGTCACGTGCTGTGGTTAAAGGGCACCTGTGAGGCTGTGGGACCCACAGATGGATTGTGAGGCTGGCAGAGAGGGAAGTGCTCCTCCAGAGACCCCTCACCCCAGGTCTGAGACAAGTGCCCGGATAGGCGGTGGGCAGCGGGCAATAAGCAAGAAGACAGAAGGTGTTTAAAACCCTGCCTTAGGGACTTACCGTCGCAGTGGGACATTTCATCAGAATGTCCTCTGACCGGTAGTCTTGAGCCCAGAGGTCCTGGCTGTGGGTTGGGGACGTGGAGCTGGGCCTCAGGGATGCTCCTCAGATGGGGACAAGCCCATCGCTGAGGTGCCCACCAGGTGCTGGGTGACCGCCTCTGGGAGGGGGGGACCTGGGCTGGTGTGTGGAGCAGACCTAGGGCGGGTGGGTGGCGGCGTCCTGTGCGGGGTCAGGAAGTGAGCAGTGGGCGCTGGGTGGGCCGGTGCCCAGGCTTCAGGGCAGGCTCCTTTCCGCCTCTTCTGGGAGGAGGGTGTCCAGGAAGGGGCTGGCGCCCAGCAGAGGAGCAGCTGCGGGCTGGGGGGCTGGGGCCGGTGGCCTTGTCCGAGGAGGCAGCCGGCCTGCAGGGGCGCGCCAGGCGGGGGAGGCGGGGAGGTCCGGGCCTCCTGGAGCAGAGGAGAGCACGTGCGCTTTCCGACTGCACTGCCTTTGGACGCCTGCCTTTGTCTGAAGTGGGTGAAGCAGAAGTCAGGACGGAGGAAGAACAGTGTGTCATTCAGACGCGACACAGGCTGTCCAGCGAGGACACGAACACGGTGAAGCCGTGGCATGTGGCGCCTTACGTTTCCTTTGAATTTGGTGGAATTCACAGAAACATGTTACCTTCTGGTTAACAGCTGTATGAGTTTCCCGTGGCGGCTGTAACAAAGGACCACAGCCTAGTGGCTTAAAAGCAGAAACGGAGGCCGGACGTCCTCTTGGCTGGCGGGGGCACCCTCACACCCAGCCCGCGCCACCCTTCCCTGGCTCCTGCTTCCCTCTTTCTGTCCTGGCTCCTCGCTCTGCGTCCCTCCTGAGAGGACACGCATGGTCACACCTGCGTGTGGAACCCGGGTCCTCTCCCTGCCCAGGCACTGTAGCGTCATCACGCTTGCCAAGGCCCCGTTGCCTGTGAGGGAATGTTCACAGCTCCAGGGCCTCTGGCCCAGTGTCCTTGCGGACTGCCCTGGCCACTCTTGCAAGGACTGGAGTCTCTCCTGTCGAGGGCTGGGGAGCAGCTGTCTCGCACCCCGGCCCCTCCCCGCATCAAGGGGACGCTGCCCCCGCCGCCTGGTGCATCCCTGCCCAGAGCTGGAGGAGAGGCCGCAGCAGCCCCTGGGGGGAGATGAGCCTGGCTCGGGTTCCCTGCTGGCGGATCGCTCATGTTTACTTTTAGGGGCGGTGGTCGCCTGCTCCTTTGGCCGTCCGAGAAGAGCTGTAACCAGGGGCTTCTGTGGCGCCCAGTGGTTAGGACTGTGCTCTTCCACTGCAGGGGGCCTGGGTCCCATCCCTGATCGGGGAGCTAAGATCCTGCACGCTCGGCGCGGCCTACACAAATAAATAAATAATGTAAGAAAGATACAATAAAAGCTGTAGTCAGTCCCCCAAGTATACTCAAACCACGGGCACGTTTGATTTTAACAAGCAAGCCTCCCTGTGGTTTCCGGGGGTTCAGCAGATTCAGCCCTGAGACCGTGGACTCGAGGCAAACGAGATGCCCGGCTTGTCCTTCCTGTGTTCTTCCTCCCTCCCGTCCGTCCCCAGCCCTGTCATCAGATGATAGCCCACGTGTGTCCTTCCTTGACTTTCTTTTACTTACACACACTGTGCAATGTATGTGTCTTTCTCTACCTCTTATTTTTGTCCCTTACTGTGGTCTTGGCCACTCTTCTAGGACACTTAGGTGAGGAGCTAAGCCTACTGAGTTAAGAATGAAGACGCCAGGCGCTCTCCTGTCTTGCTGCCCGCATCTCCCGGGGTAGGCACCCCAGCTCCCGGCTCCTCAGGCATTTCCTGCCGGCTAAGCTGCTGTTTTGGTCTGTGTGTTTGAGTTCTCTAGAAGGTGCGGGGACCCAGGCTCTCCCCTCCGAGGCGGTGATGCCCCCTTGCCCCCCATTTCCCAGCTCAGCCACTTACACCAGTGTGTGCTGCTCATCCGGCGTCCTGGAGCGAGCTGCCGGAGCACAAGCCCTTTCCTGCGCGGGCCTGCGGCTCCCCTCTTGCGGTGGCCCCTGGCTCCCGGGTCCCGCTTCCTGCCCTGCTTGTCCTGGGCCCCACGGGGCCCGCGTG
Organism: Madoqua kirkii; assembly: GCA_006408675.1. Classification (NCBI taxonomy): domain Eukaryota; kingdom Metazoa; phylum Chordata; class Mammalia; order Artiodactyla; family Bovidae; genus Madoqua; species Madoqua kirkii. The sequence continues at coordinate 3,185 of SJYC01113796.1, forward strand.
CCCACAGATGTCTGCGCTCAGGACCTCTCTTCCCAGTCTGGGCTCACGCTGGTTCTGTGAAGGGCATGTTCATGATAGCCGAGAAACCTCATCTGGGTTTTCCCTTTGCTCTTGATTTTGAAAGTTGCTTTTCAGCTAACTTGTAGTCTAGCTGCGTCTAGAATTCTGCCGAGGAGTGTCTCCTGAGTGTCAAAGCCGCTGCTGTCCTGCGCGCGGCGCTTCCCCAGCTCTGGCGGGAGCAGACGCCCTGGCGACACTCTGACCTGGCTCCAGGAGCCCCAGGAGCGTCCCTGCTCCCCGAGTTCTGAACCGTCAGAACACGATGGCCTGCTCCCAGCTCTAGTGGGCGAGGCAGCCCTGCTCAGCCCAGGCTGGCAGCGCTTCGTGCGCATCTTCACTTTCTTTCAGTGCCGCGTTCTCTCTGGAGCGCCCTTTGTTTGGAGGCTGGGACTCCGGGCTGACCTGATCCTCCGTCCTCCTCCTCCTTTTGCTGATCTGCTTCATGTTTGCTCCCTTGGGAGGTGGCACCAGCAGTAGAGACCCTGCCTGCCAATGCGGGAGGTGTGGAGATGCGAATTCGATCCCTGTGTCGGGAAGATCCCCTGGGGGAGGAAATGGCAACCCACTCCAGTATTCTGGCCTGAAGAATCCCACGGACAGAGGAGCCTGGCGGGCTATCGTCCATGGGGTCGCAGAGTCGGACACAACCAGGCTCTGGTTCTTCTGCCTTTTAAAAATCCAGCTTGTACATGTGAAAGTTCTCAGTTCATGTATTGCTGAAGCCTAGACTGAAGGATTTTTGAGCATTACCTTGCTAGCATATGAAATGAACACAATTGTACACTAGTTTGAACATTCTCTGGCATTGCCTTTCTTTGAGATTGTAGTGAAAACTAACCTTTTCCAGTCTTGTGGCCACTGCTCAGTTTTCCAAATTTGCTGACATACTGAGTGCAGCACTTTAACAGCACCATCTTTTAGGATTTTAAATAGCTAGCTGGAATTCTACGATCCCCACTAGCTTTGTTTGTAGTGATGCTTCCTAAGGCCCACTTGGTTGTAGATAATATTGGGAACACTCTTAATACTAATTAAACAGTGTTGATTGTGGAAGACATGTGGCTACAGATAGAGTAAGCAGAAGAACGTGGCGCAGGTGCTCGCCGCTCGCCGTGGTGCCTGTGGCGCCGCACCTGCTTCTAGTCTCCTCGCGGCTCCGCCTGCTCCTCACTCTCCCTTCGTTTCTTTCACGCGACTGTGAACAGGGCTCGCCCGGGCCACTTTGTTTTCTGTTTGTCCTGCTTCTTTCTTGTTGTCGCTGCTTTTCCTCTCTCATCTTGTTTTGGGTTAGTTGAGTGCCTGTGTGTCTGTGTGTACTTACACAGGGGTGCACACATTTGTGTCTGTGGGTGCGTGTACCAAGTGCGTGTGTATTTGTAATAAATACACACGTATTTTCGAGTACTGCATCTTTGCATTATTTTTTAGTAGTCCAAACGCCTGTCCTGACTTTTGGCCACCCGTTGAGGGTTAATTTTATAGCGCGTTAGATGAAATGTAAGCGTTGGGTGTCAGTGCAGAAATCAGCGTTCCCTTGTGCCGCCTTTGAGCTGCTTGTCCTCGCTTGTCTTGCCTCCACACAAGCTCTACGCCGTGAAGCACTGTTACAGTTTTGCTTTAAAAAGTCATGTGTACTTTAAAGAGACTGAAAGAAGGAAAATCATATCTTTAAAACGTTGACCCAGCATTCGCCGTTTCTGTTGTGCTTGCGTCCTTCGTATAGATCTGACTTTCCATCTGGCATCATGTTTCTTCAGCTTGAAACACTCCTTTAGCATTTCCTGCCTGTTGGTGACAAATCCTCCCAGTTTGGGTTTATCTGAGCGTGTTCATTTTTGTTCCACTTTAAAGGACCTTTTTGCTGGCTTGGCGTCCGGGTTCTCGTCCCAGCTCTCTGGTCCACTCCGTCTTGTGGTGGAGTCAGACGTGTCGAGCCCGTCGTAACCACCGTGTGTCAGGGGGGACACTCTCGCCGGCTCTTGTCTGTGCTTTTGACCCCCAGCGCTTGGACTGTGATGTCCTTGGGAAGGTCTTCTCTGACTTTATCCTGTTCAGGGTTTGTTGAGCTTCTTAGATAAATAAGTCTATAATTTTTTTTACCAGACTTGGGGAGGTTTGGCCATGGAGTATTCGGATGTGTTTCCCGCCCACTTCTCTCCTCCTGGTGCTTGTATTACATGTCTGTCATTGTCTCCCAGGGCACTCAGGCCTGGTTCTAATTTTAAAATTTTGTGTTTCTTTTTCATCTCTTTTTTCTTCCATCTGCAATCCAAATTAAGTCCATTTCGATGAGTTGTAAAATTTCAATTACTGTAGTTTTTTTTCTAGAGTTTCCACTTGATTCTTTTTTTTAAATAGTTTCCATTTCTCTACTGGAATCGGCCGCCTGTTTACCGTGGTTGTGTCTCCCACTACATCCTTGAACACACTGTACCAGCTGCTTTCAAGTCCTGACCTGTGATTTCAGCTCTCGGCCGATCTCGGGATCAGCTCCTCTGGCCTTTCTGTCTCCTGACTGGGTCACGCCTTCCTGTTTCTCTGAGCCTCTAGTTCAAGGTTGCGTGCTGGGCATCGCAGCGTCCGCAGGAGTGGCTCTCTGTCCTGAAGGTGTTGGTCTGTGCCGCAGGTTGACTTGTGGGGACGCAGGCGGCTCCGCCGTGGTCTCTGGGGTGCTGGGGCTGCTGTCCCCTCATGGTCTCCCGGCCCTGGGGGCTCAGGTCTCCCCAGGGCCTGGAAGAGTTTGCTCCCAGGTTTCGGGCCCTTCCCTCTCCCCAGCTCCCTCCTGTCTGAGAGACTGAGCCGCCCCTCCCTTTGCAGCCACCTCCACGCCTGACTCGGTCCTGTGCCCGAAGCTGGAGTGCGGCGTCAGGCTGAGCCCGGATGTGCCCGACACCAGTGCGCTTGCGCGCCCCACGCGGCCCTCTTCCTGCGGGAACAGCACCCCCGGTGCGCGCCGCCCCCTTGCGCTCAGCGCCCGCGGGTGGTCGGGCCAGGAGGCCGTGTGAGGCTCTCTCCCTTCACTGGGGGACCTGCTGGGCCGGGCGTTGCCCTCAGAGCTGAACTGTTGCTGGTCTGGAGAAGAGGGGAGCCAGGGAGGGACCACTGTCGCCCAGGAGAATGCCCTCCAGGGCCGCTGGACGCCCAGGGCTGCACTCCTCACGTGCCTGCCTGGGGTGCAGACGGCGCGGTGGGCGCGGCAGCCCTGTGCGCCGCTCACTGCCCCACTCCAGTGAGGTCGCCGAGGGTCAGAGGCGTTTGTCCGCTGACCTCTGATGGGTCGGCCCTGCTGCTGGGGGCCAAGAGGCCCAGCCAGGTCGCCGCCCTGGGTGCCCGCCCTTCACCCGCCCTGCTGTCGGCCCGGCCTCGGCACTGCCCTTCTGTGCCAGTTTCCGTCTGTGAAGTGTGGTTAGTGCTGAGACTGCGGATGAGCTAGGAGAGTGAGTGTGAGACGCTGGTGGCCGTGTGGCCTGCGGGACGTTGCTGGTGCCCTTGGCCTGGCCGCTCTGAGTGGGTGGGCGTCCTTGGCGCATCTGCGTCCAGCCCTACTCCGTGCCAGCCCGTGGCTCCGCAGAGCCGGCCTGGGACACGTTTTACCTGGAGGTACTTGGGCAGCATGAGGTGCCCAGGTCTGCCCCTGAGGCCTGGAGCCCGGCCCAGAGGGAAGGGCCTGAGGAGACAGGCAGGCCGGCTGCTCCGCACCATGCGGGTGAGTGGCGGGGGCCGGGCAGGCCCCTGAGCCCCGCGGCCGTCGTAGCAAAGTCCCACCAACTGGGGCCTCAGAGGTGGAGGTTTATTCTCACTCTTCTGGGTGCAGATGCCTGCCTGGAGGTGTGGGCAGGGCCTGTGCCCGCCCGTGCCCTCCAGAAGGGCAGCATGAGGTGCCCAGGTCTGCCCCTGAGGCCTGGAGCCCGGCCCAGAGGGAAGGGCCTGAGGAGACAGGCAGGCCGGCTGCTCCGCACCATGCGGGTGAGTGGCGGGGGCCGGGCAGGCCCCTGAGCCCCGCGGCCGTCGTAGCAAAGTCCCACCAACTGGGGCCTCAGAGGTGGAGGTTTATTCTCACTCTTCTGGGTGCAGATGCCTGCCTGGAGGTGTGGGCAGGGCCTGTGCCCGCCCGTGCCCTCCAGAGGCTCCTGGGGCCCTAGGGCCCACCTCTGTCTTCACGTGGCCTCCCCGGGCCCCCTTTCATTCTGCCCCCCCTTACAAAGACATGTGTGATGGCACAGGGCCCGTGGGTAGCCAGCACGACCTCCTTCTCTCAGAACCTGCCCGCAGGCCCATCTGCAGGGCCCTTTCCCCGCCGGGACACTTCCAGGCTCTGGGCGGTACCTGGCTGTGGGGGGCCGGGTGGGCTCCAGGGGGCTGCTCGCTGGCATGGTGCTTCTGGAGTCGGCCTCTGGGTTCACGGCCTGCATGTGTCCTGACCTTGTGGCACATGGGCCCAAGCTGATGTTTCTGCTGCTTCTTACGACTGTCACGTGGTGGGTGGGCAGGCTTGAGGGGGTCTCGGGGGGGAACGGGGCAGACTAAGCCAGGGAGTGGCGGAGGGAGGTGGGGGGAGGTTCTGGAAAGAGTGGCTTTAAAACAAGTGGGGTCAGGGCTACGGGCCCTCCTGTGCCCCTAACGCCCGTGTGTGGTCACGTTGGCCTGTTGCCACTTAGGGTGGCCGGCCCCAGAGGGTGGGCCGTCACTGGTCACTTGACTGTGCATACTGCTGCCGCAGCGGCCCCTGGCCGGTTTCTGGGCGGACGAGTGAGTGAGCGCGCAGGATGGTCATGGGTGCTGACGCTGGGCCTGCTCGGGTGGCACTGAGGCCTGGGCGGGGCCCTGGGAGCATCTGGGCTGGGCTGGCAGGTGTGAGCTCCTGCAGGTGCCAGCAGCCCCGCCCCCACCTTGGCTGGATCAGCCCTGCCGGCTCCCACCTGGATGTCTGGCTGCTTGGCTGCCTGCCTTCTGCGAAGCTGCTTCTTTCAATTGAGACCTTTATGAAATTTCTTAGTGTGTAGAGAGTGTTTTCGTTGTGGCAGGAGTCAAAGACTTACTCTAGAGTGCACGCATCTCTGTGTTGTCTCCATCACGCCTGGCACACTAACTGAGGCCTGGGCGGGGCCCTGGGAGCATCTGGGCTGGGCTGGCAGGTGTGAGCTCCTGCAGGTGCCAGCAGCCCCGCCCCCACCTTGGCTGGATCAGCCCTGCCGGCTCCCACCTGGATGTCTGGCTGCTTGGCTGCCTGCCTTCTGCGAAGCTGCTTCTTTCAATTGAGACCTTTATGAAATTTCTTAGTGTGTAGAGAGTGTTTTCGTTGTGGCAGGAGTCAAAGACTTACTCTAGAGTGCACGCATCTCTGTGTTGTCTCCATCACGCCTGGCACACTGGAGCGCAGTGCCTGGGGCTCGCAGAGGGCCCCTGGTCCCCAGTGACGCCCGTGTTTTGGGAGTGTGATGCCCGGGGCTAGCAGAGGGTCCCTGGTGCCCAGTGACGCCCGTGTGCTCAGGAGTGTGATGCCCGGGGCTAGCAGAGGGTCCCTGGTGCCCAGTGACGCCCGTGTGCTCAGGAGTGTGATGCTCGGGGCTAGCAAAGGGTCCCTGGTGCCCAGTGACGCCCCTGTGCTTGGGAGCAGTGTCTATGGACACGGATGCCTGACCACTGCCTGGGATCTTCGTGTCCTCTGAGCTGCAAGAGTCTGGCCCCTCAGTGCCTGTGCCAGCCCAACTGGGGGCACCTGCTCGTCGGAAGTCTTAGGTTTAAAAAATAATTGTTTTTTAACTTAAATTTTTTGTTGGGGCATAGCTGATTTGCAATTTTTACACTTTTATTTTTTTCTTTTAGATGAGAGAGATCACAAATATTTGCTTCTCTTCATTGGTTATCATGTGGATTTTTCACGATGTAACCTTTATATAGCATCAGAATCAGAAGGATGTAGTACTAACACATCTGAGCCAGTAACACGGACCTTTGTGATTCAAAAGTGTCTTTTCTGCTAAGTCTAGACTCTCTTCTCCGCTTGGAGAAAACGCAGAGGGCTGGCGAGCGGGGCTGCTTGGGTGAGGCCTGGCGTAGCAGGGGCGCCGGGGACGGAGATGAAATATTCAGGCCGCCCGGGAGGTGTCCGGTTCCCGGGCCCTTCTGCTCCGCGTGCTGCGGGCGCTCGCAGGCTCCGTGGTCCGCCGCCTCTGTAGCTGAGCTGCGCTCGCTGTCCCTCGGAGGGAAGACAAAGCACAGTGTAGGACAGACTCTCGCGGAGAGAAAAGGAGCAGGATGAGTTTAAAGCTGGTGTCTTAGCCTCTGTTTAGGCGGTAAGTATGGCATCAGCATTGCTGAATGTCTTCAGCTTTACGTTACTTTTGGAATTCCACGTCCTTTTGGGGCTTCCCTGGTGGATCAGAGGTTAAAGCGTCTGCCTGCAATGTCGGGACCTGGGTTCGATCCCTGGGTCAGGAAGACGCCCTGGAGAGGGAAATAGCAACCTACTCCAGTATTCTTGCCTGGACAGTCCCATGGACGAAGGAGCCTGGAGGGCTACAGTCCACGGGGTCGCAAAAAGTCGGACACGACTGAGCAACTTCACTTTCACTTTCGCGTTATTAGGCCGTGAGTAATGATCGTGTTCACATTTTCCTGACGTGTTTTATATTCTTAGGTCTGCCAGTCTTTCATTTCCTCTCTCTTATTTTTTTCTCCTCTTTCCTAACTGTTTGCATTTGCTGTATCTCCTAATTCCAAGAGCGACTTCACTGTTGGGTGTTTTTTTGAGGGATACTTGCTTTGTAGACTTTGGTTGCTTTCTGCAGGGACTGTCATGGATCTCCGTAGGTGCACACATCTGCATCCCTTGTGGACGCCTGGCTGCCTTGCTGTAGCCCGGCTCTTGCTGAGCTGAGATGGACCTGCCCCCCAAGGACCGACCCAGGGCATCCGCTCCGCGTCTCTGCAGCCTGGCCTCTCGGTATCTCTGGGCTTAAAGTACTAAAACCTAAAAAACTGACCTTTAAAAAGAACCCTCACAAAAAGCCTGCATGATAACCAAATGCAGAGCTGGACGGCTTTACACGTTGCATGCTGTCAGTCCATCATAACTTATTCAACAGCCGTGCGTCCCAGTGATCTGGGGAGCTGCTGTCCTGCTTCCTGGACTTAATGTTCAAACGTGGGAGATGAGGCGCCCTAGGAACCGAGACAGGCTGCTTGAAAGGCAGGTGGATAACTTTTCTTAGCAAGAATGCTTCAGGGGAGGCCAGCTTCTACACGGGCGTTTGCTTGCATGCTGATGTAGAAAGGCGAGCAGCCAGGGTTAAGAGCCCAAACTGCAGTCAGCACCCCAAGCTGAACCCTGACTCTCGTGTTTGGTCATGGCTGTAGGCAGGGGGCCCGAGCCTTGGTTTCTTCCTCTGGGAAACGGGACTGTGAGACACCGATTGACCAGGTCATCATCTGATAGTAATAGCTTTTATTAGCCGATTTCCCCCATTTCCAGTCCATTTATCTCGGTTTATGCAGCATGATTCCCTTAGTCAGCTCCTCACAGATTGGATTTGAGGGAAGAATGCTTAATCCGTGGTTGCACTTAGCAGTCCACACCATGCTGTTTCGTGTGTGTGTCTGCAGCAGGAAGGGGGGAAAATCAAGTGACAGCATCCATGTGTTCGATTCAGGCCAGTCGCTCAGTCGTGCCTGACTCTGCGACCCCACAGGCTGCAGCACACCAGGCCTCCCTGTCCTTCACCAACTCCCGGAGTTCACTCTCAAAGTCAAGTCCATGGAGTCAGTGATGCCACCCAACTGCTGGAGTCCAGCTTCGGTGGATCCAGGGTAATTCGAAGGTGGGGACAGAGTAGGCGTCCTAGAAAAAAGCAATTTAATTATAGATAGGGAAGGATTAGGAAATTAGCAGAGAAAAAGAGGCCGAATGACTTGGTTTACACAGGGTGCCAATCACCACCTACATAGGCCACAGGCATCTTCCCGCTCTCCTGAAAGAGAGGAGGCACTGAGGGCCCCCCGGTCCGATCTTAGAAGCCCAGGCAAAATTAGTAGGCTTGGTGGGTCCTGTGCACCAGATGGGAATACGGCCAGAAAACAGTAGGAGGGAGAAGGGGCTGAATAACTTGGCTTACGTGGGGCACCCATAAATTCCAGACGAGGAACTTGCACCATCTGCGTTGGGCCACCGGTGCCACTTGAATATTGGAAGGTGCCCAAGGAGGGGGCACCTTGTCACAGACCTGACCCTTGTCACAATCAGGTGCTTCATATAAAATTATACAAAGGTCTTATGGGTTTTTACATCATCTTCTGGCCATGAGGTCTGCTGACATTTTATGGCCCTTTCTGATACCGGTCAGTTAACCAGAAAACTTATTTTTCCAGGGGTGATTTTTTCAGGCGCCACCCTCCAAATAGAGTTGCCTTCCTATAGGGTGAGAGTGTAGTGAGTTACAATCAAGAAAGGAATGTACTTAACCCAAGGTTTAACAGGATTAGTCTTAAAGGTTAATACTTATTTCTCCTATATGCTAGTTATATTCATTATAAGGGCAGGAAATATGGAGATTTAGCAGCAAACATCAGCCCAACAAATGAAAACTCTTCACCAATGTTCCCTTTACGGTCTATTTAGACTTAAGAAAGTGATAAGGTTACATTTTAGCATAGCAAGGACACAGTGATTTATAACAAAGTACGGTGATCTATAACAAAGGAGAAAATTCATTAAGTCAAAAAGTCTAATATTGCTAACATCGAAAACTACTATATTTCCTTTTCTATATTCCAAATACATTGATTAATATATTCCCAGGTGCCTAAGGATATGGAGACCTGGTGGCAATCATTGACTCATCAATGAGAAAAGCCCTATGCTAATACTCCAAACTCTCTGTGCTGTTTATGGTTGAGAGGCTGTCACACAAGCTAGTCTGTCAGCAGAGAGGTTTGACCTGAGACACCCTTGTCACACCCAGGGCAGGGAATTAGCAGTAATTATAGGCAGACAGATGAAAAAACTCTTCACCAATATAATTCCTAATCAACCCACTAATACTATACTAATAATCTTCTAACTTTTCAAAAGAGTCTGTATTTAGAAAGTTTTAAAGCATCTCATGCCTCTCATAGCTGGGAGGCTGTAAACAATCACATGCGGCTGGTCGAACCTGATCAGGCAGGCTAGAGAAACTTCAGAGTTCACAAGTTGAAACACTCTTGTCACGCCCAGGAATTTTTGTTAACTGGGGCTGCAAATTAACTCCTTCTCTGAGAGAAATGGTTATGGGAGAGAGCTCCCCGTAAAGTACTCTGGTTTTGGGGTAGATGCTCGGGAATAGATTTCCTGAGGCTTGATCACGCCTTTGCATATGCCAAGTGTCCTTCCCATGACCTTTGCCATGGGTGGAGTTCCTCACCCGGGCCCCCAGCACACAACCCTCTCCTCCTCTGTCGGCCCCTCTCCTCCTGCCTTCAGTCTCTCCCAGCATCAGGGTCATTTCCAGAGTCAGCTCTTCGCATCAGGTGGCCAAAGGATTGGGAGCTTCCGCTTCAGCATCAGTCCTTCCAATGAACACCCAGGACTGACTTCCTTTAGGATGGACTGGTTTGATTTCCTTACAGTCCAAGGGACTCTCAAGAGTCTTCTCCAACACCGTAGTTCAGAAGCATCATTCTTCAGTGCTCAGCTTTCTTTATGGTCCAACTCTCACATCCATACATGACCACTGGAAAAACCATAGCTTTGACTAGAGGGACTTTTGTTGGCAAAGTAATGTCTCTACCTTTTAATATGCTGCCTAGGTTGGATATAACTTTTTTTCAGAGGAGGAAGCGTCTTTTAATTTCATGGTAGCAGTCACCATCTGCAGTGATTTTGGAGCCCCCCCAAATAAAGTCTGACACTGTTTCCATTGTTTTCCCACCTATTTACCATGAAGTGATGGGACTGGATGCCATGATGTTAATTTTATGAATGTGGAACTTTAAGCCAACTGTTTCACTCTCCTCTTTCACTTTCATCAAGAGGCTGTTTAGCTCCTCTTCACTTTCTGCCATAAAGGTGGTGTCATCTGCATATCTGAAGTTATTGACATTTCTCCCGGCAATCTTGATTCCAGCTTGTGCTTCATCCAGTCCAGTGTTTCTCTGCATAGCAGTTAAATAAGCAGGGTGACGATATACAGCCTTGACACACTCCTTTCCCGATTTGGGATTAGGTGGCACGTCAGCTACTGCTGCCTGGGCAGATCCCCCCCCGCAGACTAGTGTTCTATGCCCCCCAGTCCCTCGGTCAGGAGCCCGCTGCAGCTGAGCTGACTGCTCCTTGCCGGCTCTCACGAGGTCGGCGCCGGGTGGCGGCCAGGAGTGGTGCGGAGGACCAAGCTCACCGTCACGAAGCTTGGTGGCCTCAGAGCATCCATGTCCCGGGTCACTCGTGTGACCGCTGGCGGGCCTCACGGCCTTGCTGGCTGGCACCAGAGGCCTTCTTTGCCGCATGGGCGGCTTCTGACGGCAGCTCAGTGCCTGGCAGCTGACCGTCCTTGGAGCAAGTGAGGGAGGGGGTGAGCAGGGGAGCCTTTGAAAGTGACCTCGCCTCACGTCTGCATGTTCGGTTGGTTTGAAGGGGTCCTTCATGGAGCCTGCCCTTGGGGAAGGGGCCTGCCAAGAGCGGGCGACTGCGGGCAGGGTTACTGGGGCCCTGGAGGCCGCCTGCCTGTCCAGCCCACAGCCTCAGTGACTCATCCCCCCCAAGACTCACGCAGGAGGCTCTCCAGTGGTGGCTCCTTGAGTGCCGCTTTGGGGGTGCCCTCCTGTCCTTCCTAGACCTGTGCTGAAGAGACCGAGCCCAGCCCCTGCCCCTCAGCAGTAAGTGGTGTTGGGACAGACCCGGGACGAGCTCCTGGACGCTCCTCAGAAGCGTGCAGGCGTCCTGGGCACAGCCCCGACGCGCTGGAAGCTCCCCGGCCGAAGGTTGGCCTTTCCCCCTCACGAGGATCGCACACGTTTGCGGTTGAGTTGCTTCCTCAGCCTGCCTCCTGCTGGTAGGATCTGGGGGCCCGGCACCCCGCTTTCATTCTGTCCTCCCTGTGACTCAGCTTTCGCTGGCGGGTTTCTTGAGACCTTTGGGGGCCTCCCATGAAACCTCCGTGGTGTTCTTTCCAGCAGAGCTCGCTGAGACCAGCCTTCCTCTGTGTGGGCTCCTGCCGGCGAGGGCCAGCCAGCCCACCTTTTACCGCTTTCCCCACTCGCGGCGGCTTCCAGCGGACACGCCGTGCGCCAGGCCTGTGTCCTGTACAGAAGAGGCGGGGGGCGAGGGTAGCAGCTGGCACACTGGGGCCTGTGGGGGGTCGGGCCGAAGGGCCGGGATGAGCTGGAGCCCAGAGGCCGCCTGGCCAGCCTGCGGCAGGTGGGGGAGCGGCGCGCGTGCATCAGGCGAGCCCGCAGCTCGAGGTCCCCCCTCTCCACTGTGACCTGGCCTCAGGCTGATGGATCTCAGCTTGGGGCTTCCTGGGTGCGGCACGTGTCAACGTCTGACCCTGTACACTCCCGCGCAGGTTCCTGGCCTGCGATCTGACACCTCCTGGCGGGGTCCTCCCCCTGGATAGGAGCGTGTCAGTCTGCTCTGGCCCTTGAGCCTCAGGACACCCCTCAGGGTCCAGGTCAGGACTCGGAAGAGGCAAGTGACCTGAGCAGAGAGGGGCGCGTGGCCCTGGCCCCCCGCCTCGCCCCTGCGGCCCCCCGGCTCTCGGTTTGGATGATTGCAGGGACCCTGGGGCGGGGTCTCCACGAGGCCCACTGGCTGGCGGCTGGGTCAGCAGCCCTTGTTGGAGGTGTCAGGCTGGCTCGGGCCGCCAGGGTGATGAAGTGCCAGGGTCTGGGGACGGAGCGAGGTGGGCTGCCACTTCCCTCTCGGGGGCCTGGGAACGGGCTGAGCGGGCTTCCTCCAGGTTTCTCCTGCGTGGCGCCCGCCGCTCCCTCCCCGTCCTTTCTGAGCTGGCGCTGGTCCAGACTGTGGTTGACAGACCTGAGGGGTGAGGGGGCAGCCCACCCCCTGCCCTGGCACCTGCTTTCCTGTGACCCCCAGCTCACGCAGTGTCTCCTGAGACCCCACAGCAGGGCGGGTTCCCGAGCTCCGTGGGGCAGGACCGACCTGGGGCTGCAGAGAAGTCGCCCTCCTTTGTGTGCGACTGGGGGCTGGGTGTGGCTGAGGATGGGGCCTGGCGTCAAAGCCCGGGCCCTTTTCAGTCAGCTGTTTTCCCCACGGCAAAGGTCATATCTGTCCTTTGTAGAAAACTTAGCCTTTGTGGACTGAAGTCATTAAATCCTAACACTGCGTGCTGCCAGTGCTGGACGGCTCCCCGCTCTGCGAGGGGTTCGGGAGCACCTCCTCCCACTCCAGGGGGCACACCACCTGGACGAGAGCCCTCCCACTGCGCCCCCACCCCCGCGCGC
>SJYC01113799.1:0-23014 GCA_006408675.1 Madoqua kirkii
TCTCTGGAATATTAATAAACAAGGAAAAACCATAAAACAGTTTAACAGAAACCAACTTGAAGGCATATCAAGACAAACTAACTGGTAGGCATTCAAATGATAATCTGAAAACAATGCGAATCAGCTTGCATTGCATCCTATCTTGACAATTTATTATTATACTTCTTTTGGAGACTTGAGCTAAACTTTGTAGCAATAATTGAGAGCAAAACAGTAAAGAAAACAAACTTCTAAGAAAACAAACTTCAAAGTCTCTAAGGAATTGGAAAAAGGATACCAATAAACAGTGGGGTTTTTTTTTAATGGCTAACATGCAGCCATGTTTTAACTAAAGAGCATTTATTCTTTGAAATATAGGAAGAAATAGAAAAACTGTCTTCAGATCTGTGCATGGAAAAACAAGCTATAATGGAAAGAATGAAAGCAAAATGTGTGATCTTTCTGTTTCTGGGAACCAGTCAAGTATTTTATAAAAAAGGATCACATGAATGGAAGGAAGTAAAAAGTAAAGGCCTCCTTTTAATTGTGAATCCCGAAAAGGGAAAAAAAAAAGCAGCAAAAATAGTCAAACTTCAGTAAGGTCTAACAATGAGCTCAAAAGTAACCAAGATTTTCTGATTTAACCAAAATCTTACCATCCAAAATACAGCTTGAAATAAAGGACTCACGGACTAAGGCTCAGAAATCTTCTCGGTACTGAGAACAGATATGGGTAATGCACTGTTCACAAAACCTGAGACCTCTTTAATTCCAAAATGGTATCTGAATTAACCCAAAGTGGGGAAACAGAATGACCTTCAAGCCATGAACTTATCTGGCACAAGACTAGAAATATTTTAAGATCTCTTTCTTTCCTGAGATCCTGAAATAATAATACCAGGTTATCTCTTAAATCATCTTAAGTCACAAGCACAGGCAACAGCTATCTCTGAACACTTATCTCACAGCTGTAACTTCAACTGTGTGTGTCCTAGGTCACTTCGGTCATGTCTGACTGTGCAACTCTATGGACGGTAGCTCGCAGGCTCCCTGGTCCGTGGAATTCTCCAGACAAGAATACTGGAGCGGGTTGCCATGTCCTCCCCCAGGGGATCTTCCCACCTTACGGATCAAACCCGAGTCTTTTATGTCTCCTGCATTGACAGGTGGGTACTTTACCACTAGCACCGCCTGCACACCCTACTAAAATTATTTAATGGAAAGGTTTCAGACATGCTAAAGTCAGCAGGACTTCAGAAGCATTCACACCACCAGCAGTTTCTGCAAATCTTGCACTCTGGGCAAGAAGGCAGCTCTGGCTTCTCAGCAAAATCTCTCAGACAAGTGGTAAAGGAAAACAACAAAGACCCCATTTATTAGCTTTTAGAGACTACCATTTTATTTGGCTTCACAGAAGTAGTCTAAGAAGAGCAACTGATATTTTAACATGCAAAAGTCCCGTGACAATTTAAAGGAAAGATCACAATAATGATAGCCTCCTTGTTACATGTCTCAATTATACATAACGACAATATAAAAACTTAGAAAGGCGATTTCACAAATCACTGAAGAAATTACAAATAGATTTGGCCACTCTTGATTTTAAAATGGACAAGCAAGAACATGGACAAAGAGGAGGTTTCTAGCAAGATAATTTAAGAGATATTACTACACATACCACTTCCTACATCCGTGATCCAGACGGACTTTTCCTGTGGTGTACTGGCTGCAAATATACCATGAGGTGTGTCAACTGTATAATTCCAGGATCGTAGGAAATATCCATCCTCTGTGAACACTAATACCTTTGGGATGTTATCCCCTCTCTGAAGGTATACAAAAATAACTGCTTAGATAGGATCAGTTTTAAGGAAGCAATCATTATTTTCACTTTGAGAAACAGAAGTCAAAGGTAAACCAAGAAATGATGTAATGTTTACAAAACCAAACAATATTAACCTCTATCAAGCTCAAAACCAAAACACTAACTTTAACTTAAAAAAGCAAATTCCACAATTGGCGTTAACATAAACGTATATACTTAGTACAGTAACATAGGAAAGCTTTTTCTTTGCGTTCATAACTTTAAAAACAAAAATCCCAGTTTTACTTACCTGGGCTACATAAACCAATCCGTTGAGGGAGTCAACTGCAACACAAAATGTTGCTCCAGTGAAGTATTCTGAATACTTCGGCCAATCCACATCCAGGCGGTAAAGAATCTCCTCAGCTCTCCAGGAAATTTTAAAAGCCAAGTGCAGATGTGGTGGGAGCTGGGGAGGAAGAAAAAATAAGGAAACTGACAGTGTATTTCCCTGGTGGCTCAGATCTGGCTTCTCAGCAAAATCTCTCAGACAAGTGGTAAAGGAAAACAACAAAGACCCCATTTATTAGCTTTTAGAGACTACCATTTTATTTGGCTTCACAGAAGTAGTCTAAGAAGAGCAACTGATATTTTAACATGCAAAAGTCCCGTGACAATTTAAAGGAAAGATCACAATAATGATAGCCTCCTTGTTACATGTCTCAATTATACATAACGACAATATAAAAACTTAGAAAGGCGATTTCACAAATCACTGAAGAAATTACAAATAGATTTGGCCACTCTTGATTTTAAAATGGACAAGCAAGAACATGGACAAAGAGGAGGTTTCTAGCAAGATAATTTAAGAGATATTACTACACATACCACTTCCTACATCCGTGATCCAGACGGACTTTTCCTGTGGTGTACTGGCTGCAAATATACCATGAGGTGTGTCAACTGTATAATTCCAGGATCGTAGGAAATATCCATCCTCTGTGAACACTAATACCTTTGGGATGTTATCCCCTCTCTGAAGGTATACAAAAATAACTGCTTAGATAGGATCAGTTTTAAGGAAGCAATCATTATTTTCACTTTGAGAAACAGAAGTCAAAGGTAAACCAAGAAATGATGTAATGTTTACAAAACCAAACAATATTAACCTCTATCAAGCTCAAAACCAAAACACTAACTTTAACTTAAAAAAGCAAATTCCACAATTGGCGTTAACATAAACGTATATACTTAGTACAGTAACATAGGAAAGCTGTTTTCTTTGCGTTCATAACTTTAAAAACAAAAATCCCAGTTTTACTTACCTGGGCTACATAAACCAATCCGTTGAGGGAGTCAACTGCAACACAAAATGTTGCTCCAGTGAAGTATTCTGAATACTTCGGCCAATCCACATCCAGGCGGTAAAGAATCTCCTCAGCTCTCCAGGAAATTTTAAAAGCCAAGTGCAGATGTGGTGGGAGCTGGGGAGGAAGAAAAAATAAGGAAACTGACAGTGTATTTCCCTGGTGGCTCAGACGGTAAAGAAGCTGTCTGCAGTGCAGGAGACCAAGGTTCTCTCCCTGGGTGGGGAAGATACCCTGGAGCAGGGCATGGCAACCCACTCCAGTATTCTTGCCTGGAGAATCCCATGGACGGAGGAGTTCAGCGGGCTACAGTCCATGAGGTCGCAAAGAGTGAGACACAACCGAACACACACACCACATTACAAACTTTTTAACGCTAAGGGGCAACACGTCAGCGGTTCGGCCTCAGATGCAGTTTTGAGAGACGAGACAGTTAGAGAAGGCAATGGCAGCCCCTCCAGTACTCTTGCCTGGAAAATCCCATGGACAGAGGAGCCTGGAAGGCTGCAGTCCATGGGGTCGCTGAGGGTCCAACACGACCCTCACTTTCACTTTCATGCATTGGTGAAGGAAATGGCAGCCCACTCCAGTGTTCTTGCCTGGAGAATCCCAGGGACGGGGCAGCCTAGTGGGCTGCCGCCTATGGGGTCGCACAGAGTCGGACACGACTGAAGCGACTTAGCAGCAGCAGTGAGAGAACCAGCTCCATCTCCATCCCAAGAACACCTCTCAAGAATGCTGCTAACTGAGAAGCAATTTCCTAACCATCCAGCTCACCCGAGAGGCACAGAACCGCGAATGCAAAACCAGAAGCGCCAGGAAGAAGCCAGCGCCGGCTAAGCAGACCCAGAATCTTCTCATGACCGGACGGGAAGACTGGCGAGGGAGAAGGACTGGCAGGCGGCTGGGGGCCGGAGGACAGCCTCCGGCAGTTCGTCGCCGCAGTGAGCTCTTAGCTCCAAAGCGCCTACCCTGGATGCCTGAGGTTTCAGAACCAAAAAGCACCGGACACCAGAACGAAACACAGCGCCCACTGGGATTCCGCATTCCCGGCGCGTTCCCTCCCCGCTTCCCCGTCACAAGCCCCGGGCTTACCACGTGACCGCCCTTCCGCCCATCCAATCTGTGGACCTTTCATGTCCACCAAGTCGGGGTGCCGGTGGATATGCCTCAACCACTCGACGTACGTTCTTTTAAATTCGGACTTACCAATCAAAAACGAGCACAATCAAACTCTAGAATTAAAGGCGTGACCCTCCAAAAATAACTTTCAGGCTTTGGGGAGGACTTCTACGGCATCCAATTCCGAGACGTACAGGCATATGACAGGGACACCTACATTCCCACACCAGGACCCCTTCTTGGGCTCTCAGGATAGAGGGGCCTAATCTGGCGGCGCGGAGTTGAGTTGACTCGGGCGCGACGGGCTCCACCGAAGGTCCCCTACGAGCCGGGGGAAGCCGTGGGGGTAACCAGGAAGCGCTCTCGGCGCTGCTGGCGCTGCGGTGTTCGGAAGCCCCCCTACCCGAGACCGTGACCCCCTTCGCCCGGCTCCCGGTGCTCGCCGGCCGCCGGCCCGCTCCCGGAAGCGGTGGCAGCTGGTAAAAAGAGCTGGCCAGGCCGCCACTGCCCGGGTTGCGGGCCTCAGGAGTCCGGCGGTAGCTGCGGGGAGTGAGTGAGAGCCGGGCCATGAGGCCAGCTTCGCGGCGGTGAGGGGCAGCCGAGGCGCCAGTGCGGGCCGAGAAGCCGGTGCCTCCCTCCTCGCCGGCCGCAGGATTCGGGGCGCGGGTGCCTCTGCTTCTCGGGCCGCTACACCCGGGAAGGCTGCTTCCCCGATCTTCCTCCGGCGGCGCCTGGCCTTGCGCTGCGGGGACAGACGCTCTGCCTCGGGCCGCCGAACGCCGGGTTTTCTCTGCGGGACTCAGAGGACCCGGCTCTTCCCCGAGCGGTCTTGAAGCTTTGTGTAAAGAAGCCGGGGAAGCCTGACGGGTTGTCTTTTTTTTTTTTTTTTAATAAAAAGTTTTTATAAGTCCCCATTTTTAGAAATTTTTGCAGACTTTGAAGTCCTCTACCTCTTCCGCATCCTTCCTCCTGCTCCTTGAGTCTTTTTCCTTAGCTGGAAACATTTTTTACTCTCGGAGCGGACCGGGGATGATCGTTTTGTAATAGAAACTGTAACTGTTAAAACCTCGTCGAGATAGTAGTCAAGATGGACAAAAAGTCCTTTGAAATGGTGCTGGATGAAATTAGAAAGGTAACTGCACTTAATTCCTTCAATCTATGAGTTACGAATTCTCATGTTGTTCTCTTTGGGGGACTTCGAGCAGATTGTGTAAAATACGGCTTTAAGGATTGCGAAACTGGTTGGAATTTTAACGTCTAGTGTAGGAGTTTGTATCTCGATGCATTTCACGATACGAAACGGAGATACTTTGCTAACTCCAAACTGCTCGAGAATCAGACCGGTATTGCGGAGCTTATAGTCAGAGCCCTCGGTTCCTAAGCCCGCCCTACAAATCTGAATCACTGTATTTTTGGATAAGTGATTTCGTATTTCTGAACCGATTTCCTCATCTTTCAGTAAGATTGACTGAAAACTAGAAATACGTAGAAAGTTTCTTTAATGGGGCTATGATGACAGGATTTTTAAGTTTGAGTGTAAGCAGACTGTATTTGTTGCCTCGGTGGGACGAAGTATCCTAATAAAAAGTGTGGCATTAAGCTTAAAGACATCTTAGGAATGGGCTTCAATAACTCGCATTTCAAAACTTTTTGCCTTCTGCTTGCCAGGTTTTTGCTTCATTCTGAGACTATTGTAGGTAGCCTACATCCCACCAGACAGCAAAAAATTTTAAAAAATTGGAATGTAGCCTTGAGACTTAACAGTATTTTAAGCGCAAAAAGTTAAGCCTTTACAAAATTAAACCTGAAAAGACTGACTAACCATTCGTATGTTAATACAGGGTCCTTTGCTTAGAATATCAGGACTGTTTCCTCGCCATTTTCATATTTTCAAGACCCTTGATTGAGGCGGAAAGACTTGTTACCTTGTGCACTGGTGATTATTAATTTCAGCTTATGAAATTATTAATAAAATTGCCTGTTTTTCTTCATTCTATATAAAGCAAAATGCTGTTTTCCTTCATCCTTTGTAAATTTTTTGTTCAAATTTGCATGTTAGGTTACATTTGTGATGCTATTGAGTACTCTTTTTTTGAATCAATAAAATTTCTGCTTTTACAAATCCAATTTACCCAATAAAAATCTGCAATAAAATGTCAGCCTGCTGAGTACATACTTAGAATTTGCCACAATTTGTTAATGAACTGATGTTAAACTACTGTTTATGAGAAAACAGTTTGTTCAGGGAGAGGAGTCGATTTCTTTTGGAAGCTCTAGGGTGTCGGTTTGTATATTCTCTCCCTGCTAAATTGTGGAAAGATGGCATGGTAAATAGTAATGAAAGGAATAGGAACTTTTCTAGAGATTAAAGTCAAATTCATAACATAAGTCCCTTATTTCTGGTCTGAAATCAAGATGTATCTTTTTCTGCCTGTGCCAAATAGATGCATCAACATAGCACTGGGTTATTAAAATAGGATAAAAATATAGTGTATGAAGTATGAGAGTTACTGTTGGCTTTTCAAAATGCTCTCAGACTTTGTAAGTCAGTTTAAACTAGGTAATCTCTTCCTGAGTGTTACCATTATGTCTGTAGGTAATACTAGCTGTCACTATTGTCATTTAAAAACAAAGGCATGTAAGAAGACACTAGAAAAAGAAATAGGAAGAAGAAAGGAGGAGGAAAGCAATATAATCTGCTTTCTAAGAAGAGACTAATATAATATTCATTATTGAGCACTTAGAGTGTGCTTGTTCCAAGCACTTCCCTGTGTTATTTGATTTAATCTGCCCAATAGCTCTTGAGGTGTGAGTTCTATACCCTTCATTTTACAGATGGCACGTCTAGTCTCTGGAGTTTAACTAGCTGGCTCAAAGTTACCCAGCTGATAAGGGAGGGGGCTCAGTGTTCAAGGTCAGGGGTTCTGACTCCAGCTATGGTGTTGTGCCTGGGGATACAGCCTGGGCCTCTCAGGTGCTGATAAAAGAATTAAGACATGACTTGGCATCAACACAGTCCAGGATTGGGGCCAGAAACTTGCTCTTGATTGTGTCCAATAATGGCAATAATAAACCCCCAAGAGTACATTATCCAGAATCCCATTCCCTTCCCCTTTTCATGAAAATTCAACTACTGAGCTCCCTGCATGTTTCTTTGTTGACTGGTCATGGTGTTCGAGCAGCATGATGCACATAGAAAGTACAATTATGATTGTTCTGGAATGTATGCAAAGGGATTCGTTCACTTTTGGGGGTGGGTGTATGATTGACCACATTTCTATATGCTAGAAAGTACTATATACTAGTACTGTCCGTATTTCTATATACTAGAAAGTGACCCCTACAGTAAATCTAGCTATGATCTGGCACCATACAAAGGGGACTAGTGGATTTTTAATGAGTGGTAACCGATTGTGATAGTCTGGTATTTCCATCTCTAAGCTTAGCATATAGTTGCCAGGAGAATCATACGTGATTTCCTGTGGCTCTAGATGGTGCTGGGTCAAGGCCACGAACTTCTCTCTAAACTTGTGTCACATTTACTCTTGATGTTTTAATCCTGAGGTGGGTAGTGATTGGTGTTCCCTTTTGTGGGTGAAGAGGCTCTCAGGGCAATTAAAATACCTCCCAGAGACCACACTGAGACCACACTGTGGGTTCGTGGCAGGCACACGGCTTGGCTTGTGGGTTCCTGTCTCAGCAGAAACACTGAGAGCCTGGACTAGACCTTGTTTTACCCATGTTTCTCTATCAGTTAGTGCATATAGGTGTGCAGTAAATAATTATGTGCTGAATGAGTAATGGCTAGTACATTTAACCTTAAAAATGATGGTTTGGTTGAATTTGGGGTGATTTAAAACTGCAATCACTTTTACAGGAATACTTAATTTCTATTGATGTAGAATCTTATCTGTTACAATTCTATTCCCTTCCTTTGTAGGAGTGAGTAGGGAGGCCAGGGGTTTTCCTGGTGTCTAATTGTATCCCTAACAGCGTGGAACCCCAAAGGTAGAATGTCACATCACCATGGTGACTTGTCAGCCTCCTTGTCTTTGGGCTACGGAAGGGCTGCCGCTGTTTGAGTTGCATAGGCAACTTTCATGTATGCATATTGCTGTTCTGCTTACATATATTTATTCTGTTTTTCTGTGTTTTAGGCTGTTTTGACAGAGTACAAATTAAAAGCGATTGAATACGTACATGGATATTTCTCTAGTGAACAGGTATTCTTTTGTTTATTTAAGCAAAATCTTTTTTAATATATATATATTTTTAACAGTGATGTTCTGATTAATGCCTTTACTTATTTACCTACTGATCAAGTTCAGAATTGCTTTTACTTTGTTGCTCTGTTTATTCAGGAACTTTAAAGCTTTTGGTTTTAACAGAAAACTTTACATAATTTATAGTTGGCATATTTTATAAGCATACCCACTTTCATCATGATATCCTGTGCTAAAATGATTTGAAAATACAGTGTCTGAAAAACACAGTTCAAAGTGTTTATATTCTGAGCACAGTATCATATGTCTGTAAACTTCTGATAGTTAACATACCCAAATTTATACCGTTTTATGAGTCAGTAATTGCAGAATTCACTACAATTTATACAACTTGGAACAAATGGTGATATATGTTCTTATGTGAAGCCACGAATAAGAAAAAAAATAGTGTCTAATAAGTAGTTTCTGTATCTTCCAGAAGATTGATATTATCAGTGGGATTATTTAGTGGAAACTTTCACCCAACTTTAGGAGTTTGCTGATTTTGAAAAATAAGTTTGCATGTATATACACACGTGCAGAAACAGCTGGATTTCCAAGGAATACTTGGGAAATACTTGATAGAGATATGAAGCAGAAATAGAATGTACATCTGGAGAACAGTTCTGGGAAATGGTGGGAACATGAGTAAGGTAGACAGTGGATGAAACTGTAGATGGAGTTAGTAAGTAAATGCCCCAACTTTTCATCTCTTTCTCAAGACTTTCAAAACTGGAATAACATTAAGCTGGTAATTCTGCCTCCTGAATTCCTGAGAGCTACTCTGTGATTTGTACTTGTTGCTACCTGCTTAATGAGTGGTTTCCAGATGTCCCATAACTTTTCACAGTGCATTTTTTAAAAAACTTAAATGTTTCAGGAAGATTTTTAATTTCACATAGCTGATAGCTTTTCTTTCCTTCTCTTGTATGTGTTTCTGTGTATATGTGTGAAATTTTGTAGAAAACTTCCCATAGTAGAAATTTAATGACTTTGCTACAGTCATTAAAAATTTTATTAAGCTATTTCCTAAGTGTGATCTTACAAGCCTATTTATTATAATGAATATCTCCCATCCTGTATCATACATGATAGTTTATAAAGTTTTATGGTTGGTGTAGTCCCAGGTAGCATTCACTGTGTATAGTAAAAACATTATTCCCATAAAAGTAAGGACATACTCTCTTACCAAGTTGTGTAGAAAGTACACACAGTAACTGTTTGCTACTTATGTATCTCTCAGTGTGGAGTGAGAAGTATTTTTACTCTTCTTTACATAACACCCCATTTTCTAGTGTTAACTTTGCTTTGTGGAATAACTGAACCCGTAAATTGTGAGGAACTCAGAGTGAAACCCAGATTTCTTTACCCGCTCATCCTGAGTCTTTGTTCCTCTTGGGGTGTCCTTGGAGGCGGTGAACCCGGAGACTGCAGTGTTGTGGTTTCTGCGCACCTCTGGCTGGCCATGGCGCAGTGTCTCCCTCATGCGCTTGAACTTGACTGGTGGTAGTACGGGAGAGCCTGGCTGGCTGTGCTCTCAAAGTGACTTACTATTTAGAAGCTGCTGGCGTGATTCAGGGTAATTCTCACCTTTTTAGAGAATAGATCTGTGGTCTAAATCAGAATAGTGTGCCCTCCCCATCTGAGTTAGAGAGCAGAAGTTAGTGGACCCCCACTAAACCACACCACTGAAGACCTTTTTCTATGACTAAAACTGTAATTCTCCACTGTTTTAAAGCTTTCCATTCATACTATATCTTTATATTCCTAAGTGAACATTTTAGGTCCATCTAGTACTCTTCCAACTTTCTTTTTCTGCAGGTACTTTCTTCTTTCCCTACCTTGTACATTCCTTTATTTCTAGACCAGTGCTCTCCAAGACTTTGTGTAATTGTGGAAATGCTCTCTCTCTGCACCAACCACGACAGTAGCTTCACACGGCTGTTGAGCCCTCCCTTACCATGTGGCTTATGCCAGTACAGAACTGAGTTTTCTCTTTGATTTAGTTTCAGTTGATTTAAATGTGAGTAGCTGCACGTGGCTGCTGTGTCTCACAGTCTGAACTCTGGCGTCAGGCTTATGCCTCGTCATCTGGGCCCTGGCAGCACACTTTGAATAGCGATTCAAAGTAAGGAAATAAATCTTGTAGAAATGTTTGCAAACATGTTGTCGGTAGAGCTAAATTAGTTCTTTGCTTTTCAGGTGGTTGATTTACTGAGATATTTCTCCTGGGCGGAGCCTCAGTTGAAGGCAATGAAAGCATTACAGCATGTGAGTAATTTACTTTTCCTTAGAATGTGGAATTTTAAGTATTTTGAATTCTCCCCTCGTTTTCTGTAATTCATCTCAAGTTGCAATTTGTTTGCTTTAGTTGCAGACACTAAATTCTGTTATACTTTATTCAAAAATAACTATGTTAAAAACATTAAAGCTTCCCAAATTGTAAATTTCAATCATATGTACTATACTGTTAAATTGTACAGAGTTCTAATTGGCAGATTGGAGTAGAAAATATTTATAGGCAAGCAAAACATAGGATTCAAATTCATAAGTATTTTTATTTACTTCCGTTTTTTTGTGTCTTCGCCTTCCTGTATTTAGTCTTAGAAGAATAGTCTGATCTGTGCCTGCATTTTTTTAGACCAGTGCTGTCCAAATGACCTTTCAGTGACAATACAAATGTTTTGTATCTGCTCTATCCAGTATAGTAACCACTGGCTACGTGTGGTTTTTGTGCACTTAAAATATGTCATCTGTCTGAGGAATGGTATTTTTAAGGTGTTATTTGATTTTAGTGTAACCAAGCAACATGTCTAGTGGCTACCATATGGATGGCACAGTGCTAGAGCCTAGATTTTCAGAGGCTCTGAAGTCAAATGCGGTCTGACTGTATAGAGGATTTCCCCAGGAGTTTCAGGCACTGATGGCTTTAAAGAAATTTGCTGACCTTAAGGGCTTCCCAGTGGCTTAGTGGCAAAGATTCTGCATGCCAGTGCAGGAAAAGCTGGTTTGATTCCTGGGTTGAAAGATCCCCTGGAGGAGGGCATGGCAACCCACTCCAGTATTTTTGCCTGGAAAATCCCATGGACCGAAGGCCCTGGAGTGCTACAGTCCATGGGGTTGCAAAGAGTCAGCACAACTGAGCCAGCACACAAGCACATACAGATCCTTATCTTCCTAAACTAACCTGCTTAAGAAAGTGTCTGGGTCTGTTAGTACTTCTTCTCTTAAACAAATTTTTTTTCTGCTTTATTTAAAAAAAGAAAAGATTGTCTCACTCATTCACCTATCAGCAGGGGTTGAAAAATCTTTCTCTAAGACCAAAGAAAAGGAGAGCAAAGCAGAGAGCTTCAGTAAAAACTACTGTTGGGAACCTTGGCTTATTTTATCAGAACAGCAAACTCATGACAAAGCTCTGAAGCCAGCTTGCCTATCCACCCACCTTAGAATTAAGACTCAGAAGTGGGAAGGGTCCACAGGTACCCCTTCATGCACTTAGAGACAAAGTAAGTCTGATTTCACTGTGTTCATACTGAAGACTGACTTTGACGATTAGGTTACATTGTGGAAAGTGAAGGTGAGGTCACTCAGTCGTGTCCGACTCTTTGCGACCCCATGGACTGTGGTCCACCAGGCTCCTCCGTCCATAGGATTCTCCAGGAAAGAATACTGAAGTGGATTGCCATTTCCTTCTCCAGGGGATCTTCCCGACCCAGGGATCGAACCCAGTTCTCACACATTGCAGGCAGATGCTTTAACCTCTGAGCTACGTTGTGGATATTTTCATAAATGAGCTAGAGCAATTGGACCAAAGTCTTCAAGAATATATAATAAACTTACATATAAGGAAATCAATCTTTTGCAGATATGTAACCTTCCAATAAGGAAATGGCAACCCACTCCAGTGTTCTTGCCTGGAGAATCCCAGAGACGGGGGAGCCTGGTGGGCTGCCATCTATGGGGTCGCACAGAGTTGGACACGACTGAAGTGACTTAGCAGTAGCAGCAACCTTCCGATAAAACTTAGATGTCCGCTTACAAGCATGTAAGGGGGCATGCAGTTTTACCAATTCTTTTGGTGATACAGGTTAATAGTGTTTAAAAACAACTTCAGTTGATTCGATGATACCACCCTTATGGCAGGAAGTGAAGAGGAACTAAAAAGCCTCTTGATGAGAGTGAAAGAAGAGAGTGAAAAAGTTGGCTTAAAGATCAGCATTCAGAAAACTAAGATCATGGCATCTGGTTCCATCACTTCATGGGAAATAGATGAGGAAACAGTGGAAACAGTGGCTGACTTTATTTTGAGGGGCTCCAAAATCACTGCAGATGGTGATTGCAGCCATGAAATTAAAAGACGCTTACTCCTTGGAAAGAAAGTTATGACCAACCTAGATAGCATATAGAAAAGCAGAGATATTACTTTGCCAACAAAGGTCCATCTAGTCAAGGCTATGGTTTTTCCAGTGGTCATGTATGGATGTGAGAATTAGACTGTGAAGAAAGCTGAGCTCCGAAGAATTGATGCTTTTGAACTGTGCATTGGAGAAGACTTTGAGAGTCCCTTGGACTGCAAGGAGATCCAACCAGTCCATTCTAAAGGAGACCAGTCCTGGGTGTTCATTGGAAGGACTGATGCTGAGGCTGAAAC
Organism: Madoqua kirkii; assembly: GCA_006408675.1. Taxonomy (NCBI): domain Eukaryota; kingdom Metazoa; phylum Chordata; class Mammalia; order Artiodactyla; family Bovidae; genus Madoqua; species Madoqua kirkii. The sequence goes on from SJYC01113799.1 coordinate 13,186, forward strand.
TCCAATACTTTGGCTACCTCATGCTAAGAGTTGACTCATTGGAAAAGACCTTGATGCTGGGAGGGATTAGGGACAGGAGGAGAAGGGGATGACAGAGGATGAGATGCCTGGATGGCATCACTGACTTGATGCACCTGAGTTTGGGTAAACTCCAGGAGTTGGTGATGGACAGGGAGGCCTGGCATGCTGAGATTCATGGGGTCGCAAAGAGTCAGACACGACTGAGCGCCTGAACTGAACTGAACTGAACTGAATCTCCTTATGTTGACTTTGATTTTGAATTTCTTCCACTGCTAACATAAGTATATAAATTGACCTGCTTTCCAAAAACATAGGTATCCTAGACAAATATTAAATTACGTAACAGTCCATATAATCCTCAAGTGTCACAATGCACATTAACTTTCTTAGAAGTCCTGCAATAAAAGAACCTGTTAATATTTAACCCATCTTTCACCTAATCATCTGATTGGAGGACCTTTTTTTAATAACACTATTCAGTACCATGGACTTCACTAGAAGTGCTGATTGTGACATAACCTAGCACTCCAACTGAGGAATTACGATTTTTTTTCTAACTTTTCGAGCGATGTGTCTCCCTTATTTGTAAATAGCTTCTTTTTATATAACCTTTCTGAGGAAAGTAGAATATGTGTTTTTTTTTTTATAGATGAACATATTGAGAGATGTAGATAAGAAAGAGCACATAGGAGAACTTAGTTCCTCAGTTAGTTACATTGAAAAAGCCTAGTTTTAATCCACATAGTTGTTAGGGCTTACTTTTGATTAAGCAGCTTTCATCTTAAATATTTATATTACGAACATTTAATTAGACTGCCCCTCATCCCCAAAAAGCAGATTCTGGCATGAAAATTTCTCATGTTGAAAGTTAAAATGATTTTTTTTATTAATAGAAAATGGTGGCTGTTCACCCAGGAGAAGTGGTCAATATACTCAACTGTTTCACCTTCAGTAAAGACAAACTAGTTGCTCTTGAACTGTTAGCTTCGTAAGTATTTCTTCTTCTTTTTACTCAGAGAAAAATTTAGAAAACTTTTCAAACATCTTTTAACTAATTAGTGTATGTTATGTGTCAGAATTATATTGGTAAACCTAACTAATAAAATGTATGAAAGCATAGAGCTGAATTCTTATATCTAAGTAGCTAGTGTGCTCATTACACATGATTATAATCTTGTAAAAGTAGCGGGGCTTATGAGTTTAATTATTTTGATTTGGCTGCATATCAGTGACTTGCTTTGCCTCCCCACTCAGAATACCTTGAAAGGCTTGTTGATAAATCCAGAGGGCTGATGGTTAGATGGGTTTTCCACATTCTGACAGTATATATATATTTTTGCTTCCTATACACTTACTCTCTGGATCTTGTTTTCCTCAGTTGTGAGAATAAGGATCTTATCTATGTGGTAGGGATGCAGATTTTTAATACTATAAGATTTAAAACACCCAGCACAGCATTTGAGAAATGATTGTGAAATAAATTTGAGAAATGGATGTTAGAGAAAAGGAACCTACTCTCCTATAACAAACATATTTATGAGAGTCTATAAATTGCTATTTATTTCCAGCACATGCAGTTTTTAAGTCCCTAATATATTTATAAATGACCACAAAAACACAAATTTAAAGTAAAAAAGATAAAGCTTCATTTTTAGATCAACCTTGATTTTTATGCATTTAGCACAGGGGTTGGTTTTATTGCCATTAGCTCTTCTGACACGGACAGGGTAGATTTGCAAGAATCTCAAAATAGTGATATATATTTTTTTAATTTGAAATATTACTTTGTTACTTTCAAGTAGCCAGATAAACATCATTCAGTTACTGTATTTACCATATTTATATAAACATATTAATTACACTCATCAATCAAAACTGAATAGTCATTCTCTTCTTATTACATTGTGGAAAAAAAGCTTACTTGGATGTATCTGTGTATTAAATGTGGGTGTCCGGGTTCTTAAATGAAAAGCTAAATTGTATTTCCTTGGTAGAAACATTGTTGATGCTCAGAATTCTCGACCCATTGAAGATTTGTTCAGGATAAATATGTCTGAGAAGAAACGGTGTAAGAGGGTGCTTGAACAGGTAATTTCCTCAAGATTGCTATAAAAATGGCACATGGTTTTCCTGAATGCTGATGAAGAAAACAGTCCCGATCTTATTCCTATGCTAACTTTCGATGAATAACCTGATCGCTATTCTGTGATGGTTTAATATGGCAGCCCTGCAGTTTGTGGCAGGGAACTAGAGCTTTTAGGGGTGAGAGGGGTACACTGAGTGAGAAGCCAGTGACGCCTCAGTATGAGCCTCATGGGGTGTTTATTCTCAATTCCTTGGTAGCTCTGCCATGTCTCCAAGCTTTTGTCTTTAACTTTATGTGTTTAGGAGGAACTGACTCAGACGGTAAAGAATCTGCCTGCAGTGCAGGAGACCTGGGTTCAATCCCTGGGTTGAGAAGATCCCCTGGAGAAGGAAATGGCAAACCCATTCCAGTATTCTTGCCTGGAAAAGTCCCATGGACAGAGGAGCCTGGCGGGCTACTGTCCATGGGGTCACAAGAGTCAGACACCACTTAGCAACTAAACCACGATCAGGAACTTGACTTATTTGTCATCAGGCTTATTTTCATCAAACTTATAAAAGATGAATAATTATAAGGCTAAATTCCAGTTTGTTCATTTAAAATCTCTAATAGTGGGAGAAGTCGTACTTGTCCAAGCCTAAAAAACTTGATTCATCATTCAAGGTAGTTATTTCTTAGGATTTCGACAGGTGGAAACTGGATTAGTGGTTAGAAACCTGCTGGAGGAGGGTACGGACTGTTCCCCTAGGAGCTGCAGCCCAGTCGTATTTAGTCCTTGCACACAATTTACAGAATCCATCGTGAAGAGAGCTTTGAGTAGGAGTCTACTAGTTGCAACGATAAAAACATTCTGTTACCATTTAAATAATTGCATTTAAGTGAAGTGATTTAACTTACTAATTTTAGTCATGTCCACCAGTGGAAGTGCTGACTGATGTATGAACAGATTGAATGTGATGCTCTTCCTTAATCCATCCTGTTTAGCAGGGCTTCCCAATATCCAAAATACTAAATTTTGTGAGTTTATTATTTTTTTTAACAGTCCTCCTCTTTGTTATTTTACAGGCTTTCAAAGGGGGCTGCAAAGCTCCTCATGCAATGATATCTTCTTGTGGAACAATCCCAGGAAATCCATATCCCAAAGGAAAACCTAGTCGCATTAATGGAATTTTCCCAGTAAGCATACTTGTGTGGCTAAATGTACAACTTCTTTGTATAAAATTGAACACAATTATGGTATGTAAAGAAAATGCCAGTTGATGATGCTTCTACAAAGTAAAGGAATTTTACTATGTCAGCAACATAATTCATAGATTCACCACTGAATGAAAGCTCATACATAAGCTATATTAAAAAATTTCTTAAAATATATAGAACAAGAAGCCACAGAAAAGAGAGTGATTTAGTTATGAGTTGTTTTGGCAAGTATTTTAGAAGCACTGGAATAAAGGACTATTTCTCAGATTCTCAGTATTCTTCAAAGTTTCACACTTAAGTGTTTGGGAAATCCTGCATGCAGTGTCTCTTTTGGAGAATCACCTTGCATAATAAAGGCTCTGAAAAGTCCCACAAGAAAGACACTTATTTTTATGTCACCCAGTGTTCCTCAGATTTCTTTGTGAAATGATTTTTTCAAAGAATAATGTATTTTTAATGGCAATGTGACAAATAGCCTTAAAACTTAGTGGATTGAAACAATAAACGTTTAACATCTCATGCAGCTTCTCTGGACCAGGAATCTAGGAATAGCTTTGTTTGGTTGTGGCTCAGGGTTTCTCATGAGGCTGCAGTCATCTGATTGCTTGATTGGAGCATAAGCCTGAGGTTCCAAGATGAGTCACAAACCTAGCAAATTAGTGTTGAGGTTGGCAGCCAGAGGGATCTTTGTTTCTCGGCATAAGGACATTTCCGTAGTGCTGCTCGAATACCTCTTGACACGGCAGCTGACTTCCACCAGGGCAGATAGTCCTGGAGACGGCCAGCCGAGGCCATGTTGTCTGTTACGGCTCAGCCTTGGGAGTCAAATGCCCTCAGTTCTGGAACATCCTGTTTGTTACATGGGTCAGTCCTGATTCATGTAGGGGGCTGCACAGGGACACGTAGGAGCGAGGATCGCTGGGGGCCACCTTGGAAACCAGCTCCAAACTAGTATGTACCACTTAGAACACAAACTATTAGCAGGACACATTGTAATAGGGTGTCAGCTTATTTTCATCTGTTAATTAGAGCAGTCTCAAGTGAGGTCAGTATAAGTGATCACACTTAATACTTACAGAGAACACCATTTCTTATTACTTATTTTCAACTGTAATATAGGGACTGTTTTTGATTCTTTGAGCATCAGATACTGTAGCACTGGAGCTGTCTCTGGCTGCTGCTACTGTCAGTGAAAAAATTAGCACATGCTTTCTCCTCCTCTGTCTCCACATGTGTGTTGTGTGTTTCCTTGAACCTCTGTACGTGTTATGAGGACTGTCAGGATCATGAGCCAGCACAGCCCCGAGGCTGTGGTCCCTCCTTACACTCCTGCCAAGTTATGTCCTTTCTTCCGGCTAGCACAGCAAGGGTCTGGATTTGTTTTGTTTCTGCTTTAGGGTTTGTATGGGTTTGGTTTTGTTTTGATCTCCATTATCTTTCCTTCTTTTTCTTTTTCTTTTTTTTGAAATAGGGAACCCCTTTGAAGAAAGATGGTGAGGACTGTACCAATGAAGGCAAAGGAATAGCCGCACGGATTCTCGGACCATCCAAACCAGTATGTTTAGAAAATCAGTGGCAGAACAAGTCTTGATGCTTATATCTGGTTTTCTGTCTGTTCAAAGCATACATTTCATTTTTTGTTGGGCAGTCTAAAGTGCAGTAGAAACTCTAGGAAAGTGAATGGGTTCCTAGGGAAATATACTACAATCAGTTAACAGTGTTAAAGGCCCCTTTGAGGATTAATGGCGTATGTTAAAGGTAGACCAGTTGAACTGCTGTTACTGTTTTTTTTCTGCAGCCATATTTAGTAGTTTGCTTGGAGAGTGGAGAGTTCACTTTAACTAAGGTTGAGGTATGATGGCTGGATTAGTGTTAGTATTAGTGAAGTGGGGATGGAGCCAGGAGGCGGAGTGTATTTTCAAGGGAGTGATTGGAATATAAACTGAGCAGAGAAGACAACCTCATGAGTTGAAGGATTGTACTACAAGAGGCCAACACTCAGCCGCCTTGCAGTCCTGACTGCCCACCTGACGAGAACTTGGGACGGCTGTTGTTTACAGTAAAATAGTTACAGACCACAGTCCTTGCACAGAACTAGCACATTATCCAGGGCTGCCATTAAGAGTGCTGGAGAGTAGAGGTTCGTCACTCCAGGGCATCCCGTCTGCCCCAAGATGTGGGTGCCAGCCCCCTCGAGGGGTCTGTGTGACTCTCATCCTCTCCATCTCTGTAGTTACAGTTGCAGCATATGGCCTAGCTTTGCTTACCTCTGGTCCTCTGGAGACCAGCTCTTTGAATATTCTTTCATACCTAAGTCCTATAAACTGTAAAATGGAAGATTTGTGGATTTCAAAAGGTAAAAAGACTAAGCTACTGAATTCATAATTCCAGTCTGCATTCTACTAGAGTTGTCAGAATGCTAAATGCCAGAGAAAACACTGCTTGTTTCCTTCAAAAAGAGAAAAGGGGTAAGAACAAGAAGATGACTTTCCAGGAGGATGTGGGAAGTTCTTGGGTAGCCGAAACTCCAAAACCTGGTGGGTTTCTCGTGTTCCATGGGAGGAGACAGGAATCCTTGGATTAACCTAGACTGGGTCAGAGAAGAATTTGCTGTTCAGGACGAGGTTGGGCCTTTTGTTGGAGATGATCTGCAACTGAAATGAAAAATTCACACCTCTAGAGCAGACTAAATGGAGTTGAGTTTGAGCAAACTCCTGGAGATGGTGCAGGACAAGGGAGCTTGGCGGGCTGCAGTCCATGGGGTCACAGCGAGTCGCACACGACTGAGTGACTCAACAACAGCAGCCGCAGCAGCAGTCTTTGGCAGGACCTCTCTTTGGACTTTAATAGCCACGTTTATTAAAGCAAAGCAATTTCCCTCCTTTGTGCCATTTGTTAGTGCAGTGGCGATTGATACGCTGGGGCATTTTTGTCCTCTTAGACCTAAATGTTTTGAAAGACAAGTTGTGTTTTGTTTTGGCAGGAGACAGCTTCCTTGATGTTCTGCTAACTGCTGTACTTTCCCGTCTCATTCTAGCCTCCTTCAACATACAATCCACATAAGCCTGTTCCTTACCCGATACCTCCATGCCGACCACACGCAACTATTGCACCAAGTAAGGAGCTCTTTCAGAGTTCACTTTTTTCCTTTTTGCTCTTTATTTATTAAGTTGAAAGTAAACGTGGGTATATATACTCTGGAGCACTCGTGAAATACGCTATGCTGAGCTTCCTTTGCCCACAGTTGGTTACTCTAGGGTGTTGGTCTACAACAGTGCAGAAGACTAAGAGTCTTATTTAGGATGTTTTCCTTTTGATAAATTAATTGTAGTTTTTTTTTCATTGTTAATTATTTATATAAGCTTTTGCTTATGGGTAAATCACGTTGAGTCCCTTTTTTGATAGTTGGTATTCAAAGACTCATTAGTGCATTTAACTTGAAAGGGCCAAGTGTGTGTGCTTGACATAAAAGGCAAATCATACAAGTCTGGCAGGTTCCGCCCACTGTGCCCTTCGGTGAGTTAGGCCTGGAGTGTGCCTGCACTGGGAAACAGAAGTCTCTGCTTGTCTCATTCAATTTCACTCTTCACCCAAGCCTCCATGTAAAACGCAATTGTACTAGATAACACAGTTTTAGAAATAAAGTAGGTGGCTGTGCCAGTACAGGTTGAACTCGGAATGATGCTGAATTATACTTTTTTTTGTATTATATTTTTATTTTAGGTGCTTATAACAATGCAGGTCTGGTACCGTTAGCCAGCGTCATAGCTCCAGGAGTGCCCCCGCCACCTCCATATACTCCTAATCCAGTAGCAGCAGGTAAAATCAGGTTGTTATGGGGTGTTAAAAGCCAATACCTTTCTCACCTTACATTCAGAGGGGACAGATTTGTGGTGTGGTGGTGTCCTAACAGGGAGCACAGCTCCCAAGCCTGCTGATGGAGCCGAGTGTGACATCCAGGCTCCACTAGAGCAGTCTTGGCCCACATGCAACAGATTTCTGTGTATTAATTTTGTAGCCTGCAGCTTTACCAAATCCACTGATGAGTTCTGGTAGTCTTCTGGTAGCATCTTTTGGATCAGCATCTATTTAGGGTCTTCCGTGTATAGTAAGTATCATGTCATCTGCAGTCAGTGACAGTTTAACAATTTCTTTTCCAATTGGGATTCCCTTTACTTCTTTTTCTTCTCTGATTGCCATGGCCAGGATTTCCAAAACTATGTTGAATAGAAGTGGAGAAAGTGGACATCCTCTCTTGCTCCTGATCTTAGAGGAAATGGTTTCAACTTTTCACCATGGAGTATGAGGTTAGCTGTAGGTCTGTAGCATATGGCCTTTGTTTTTATGTTGAGGTAAGTGTGAACACAAGCAGGCCATGGAGACGGGAACCGTTTCTCCTGAGAGGACACTGACGCAGTGGAAGAGCATCGCCGACTCGGCGAGTGGCGCTGTCAGGGCACCTTGTGTCTGCCGCGGGCAGGAAAGGCTTGTTAGGAGGTGCTCAGAAGCGCTGAGCCTGCCCACACGCTTTCCAGGCCAGCCTTTCCTTTGGGCCTATTGGGAACTCAGGATATGAAGTGTAAATGTTTTTTTTTTCTATCTTGTCAAATTCTTCCCCCAAAAGACTACGCCTGTTTATACCAGCCAGTGAGCGTATATGAGCATACCATTTCTTCACACCCTTTCGAAATGGAATGATAACAGGTTTTTTGTTTTACTTTTGCCAATCTGATACACTGATTCAGCTGATACCTTCTTTTGTCTGTCTTTTATAAAAGTTTATCTCATTCAGCTATTTGACTCTCCTGAATTTCGTCTTGTTTAGGAAAACCTTCCCCAACCCAGTAGTGCAGCAGCAACATCTGTATTCTCTAATTACTATTGTGATGATTGTTTTTAGGTGTATAGCTTTTCACTTACTTGCCATTTATTTCTGTACATGTGTAGGGTAGAGCTAGAACTGAAATTAAATTCTGTCTTGATTTACTTTTGCCCTTCCCCAATATTCAGTTACTTACTAATGTTTAATACATTCTTTTTTTCTAGTCAGAATGGCTCTTGTGTTTGCTGCAGAGTAGTCTGATTAACAGAGAAGGCAATGGCACCCCACTCCAGCACTCTTGCCTGGAAAATCCTATAGATGGAGGAGCCTGATAGGCTGCAGTCCATGGGGTCGCCAAGAGTCGGACACGACTGAGCAACTTCACTTTCACTTTTCACTTTCATGCACTGGAGAAGGAAACGGCAACCCACTCCAGTGTTCCTGCCTGGAGAATCCCGGGGATGGGGGAGCCTGGTGGATTGCTGTCTAAGGGGTCACGCAGAGTTGGACACGACTGAAGTGACTTAGCAGCTAGCCGCAACTCTGATTAAAGTTGCAAAGTCTTTTCCTAAAATCTGTCATTTTATTTCTTGCCCTTATTTATAATATGTTTTAACCCTAGGGTTTTACATTTTTGTGTAGACAGAGGTTGTGAAAGAAAAGCTGGAACCATGTTACCTTAGTTCAGGTATTCTTAACCCTAAATAGTTAGGCCAGGTAGTCTGAGTCTTTTAAGATTCCTACTCTGTCTGGAATTCATTTTCATGTGGGGTGAAGCAGAGGGTTATCTTAATTTTTTTTTCCAGACAGTAGGCCGTCTGTGCGTGCCAGCACTCTTTATTAACTAATCTGTTTTCCCTGCTGCTTTGAAATAATACATTTATCTTAAGTTTTCATTTACACACCTGGCTCTAATTCTGGGCTCTTTATTCTGTTCCAATCTAGTTACTTTATGTTGTGATGATACCATATTGATTTAATTAGCAGATTTACAGTGTATTCTGACATCTGATAAGGCTAGCTTTCTCTCACTGTATTCTCGTATCTTTCTTATCCACTTTTGGAAATTAATTCTTCCATGTGAACTTTTAAGATCACCTTATGCAATTAGAAAAGAATTGATGTATTTATAGTTATATAGTAATTTGGAGAGATGACATTTTTTATATTAAATTTTACCATTTAATTTTATATATATGTTTTTAAATTATGGCAAGTGATAGTGTTTTTCCAGGCTTTATGTTATTGCTTGCAGTAAGTGTTTTTGGGGGGGGGGGGGTTTATTTAAGTTATAGCTGATTTACAATGTGTTAATTTCTGCTTCATTCAAGAAGATTGTGTAGTTTTCAGATGTGTATAAGAGACAGCTACTAGAGTTGTCAGAATGCTAAATGCCAGAGAAAACACTGCTTGTTTCCTTCAAAAAGAGAAAAGGGGTAAGAACAAGAAGATGACTTTCCAGGAGGATGTGGGAAGTTCTTGGGTAGCCGAAACTCCAAAACCTGGTGGGTTTCTCGTGTTCCATGGGAGGAGACAGGAATCCTTGGATTAACCTAGACTGGGTCAGAGAAGAATTTGCTGTTCAGGACGAGGTTGGGCCTTTTGTTGGAGATGATCTGCAACTGAAATGAAAAATTCACACCTCTAGAGCAGACTAAATGGAGTTGAGTTTGAGCAAACTCCTGGAGATGGTGCAGGACAAG
>SJYC01113801.1:0-13653 GCA_006408675.1 Madoqua kirkii
GCATCACTGACTGATGGACCTCAGTTTGGGTGAACTCCGGGAGTTGGTGATGGACAGGGAGGCCTGGTGTACTGTGATCATGGGGTGGCAAAGAGTCGGACACGACTGAGCAACTGAACTGAGCTGAACTGAACTCCTGCCCCCGCTTTGTCCATAAGTCTATCTGTATGGCTGAGTCACCCTTGCTGCCCTTCAGATAGAGCATCACTGCCTTTGCTAGGACACAGCCTGCTTCTTGAAGCCTCCTCAGCTCTTAGACACCTGCAATTCTGGCTTGATTATCACTAGGCATTCCACCGAGAATTCCGTCTAGGTCTCCAAGAAGAGAAATCCCTTTAAGGTGTTTGATTTGGCAAGACATCATTTTACAGACAGGCTGTATTTACAGCTATCTGTGGAAATGTTTGTCTTGATTCTGAAAATTCCATTCAGCAGGTGGGCAAGTGTGTGTCGTTTAACAGTGGACGCCTCTCTTGTTTGAAAACCTTGACAGCACCTCTTCTTCCAATAGGAATCTCTAGCTCTCTCTCTCTTTTTTAACCTCATTCCATATTTTTTACTACCTTGCTACTCCTTTCTTTTCTTGCAGCAGATTTATACTTCTCTCTTCTTTTAATTTAGCGGTTTTTCCAACCAAGTTTCGGAAATACTATGTTAACTCTGGGCCATGCTATTTCCTTTCCTAGATAGAAAGGGAAGCATTGAATCTCTGTCTTCATTATAAAGCCTCTTGGGTCTCTTGCCTTTTTTTCTATGCTTAAATTCTTTGTTGCTCTGTATTGAACCTCTCCCAGGTCCCCCTGACCCCCTTAAGACAGAGACTAGAAAGATTATATCTCTCTTTTCAGGGTCTGTTTTCCATTATTATATATTGATATTGATTTTGGTTCAGAGATTACTAGTCACAAGTCAATTAAGCTCCTCCGAGATGGAAAATATTTTAAGGTACATCCTAGCACTTCCTCCTCCTCCTCCATTTCACCTAATTTAGTTTTGCTGTCTATTGGTCATTAACCCTTTAAGAAAGAATACTGAGTCAGTATTTCTTGTTCAGTTATATTTGACTTGCAATGGAGAAAGAACCATTTAGTGAACAAATGGGGAGGGAAACATTAAAAGCAAGAGCTATTAAAGAATTATAGACTTAAGAAGCCTCACAGTACCTGTGCATTTTGCTCTGTAGTCAAGAAACCTATAAAATTGTGCACTCACAAGGAGAAAAGTTTTCACCCAGCATGCATTGATTTAACGTTGTAACTCACAGTAATGTGAAGTATGGACCTTGATTCTTAGGGCACATTTTGTTGTTATCGTCTCTTTCTCAATAGGACAGGGTTTAAAAATATGCTACTGTGCATACACAATAGCTGCTTTTCACTTATGCTTTTATCTATGCAGGAATTATTCTCTGGGCAAGAGATTAAAATAAATGCATAACAACTTTTTAGAATTACTAATCCGGGCAAACTCCTCAGAGAAAATTCAGCCTTAAAAAAAAAGTAATCTCAAACCTTGACATAAACAATGAACACTAATAAAATTTATTTCTTCCTACAGTGGTCAATGATGAAAATTAGATAGATGTATGATTTTCTTCCTTAGGGAGCCAGGTTGGTACTGAGAGAGGCCAATGTATGTGTAACGTTTTATATAGTACCAATACTTTTGTTTCTAAGCTGAATCAGGGATCAGATAAGGATGATATTTTGACATAAGTGGATAATAGGAAGAAAGGTAAGATGGATGTAGGTTGGTACTGTTGGAAAGGAGTTCTCTGAGCCCTGAGGCTGGCATTGGGTCCCAGTTCTGACTGTGACCTTGGACAAGTCACTCTTGGAGGGGTTGGATGGGAAGCAGAGAAAGGGGATACTTTGTGCAAGGAAATGTGACAGAAACTTCAGCTGTGTCATCTCCTTTTGATCTTGATGTAGCATTTTTGAGAGGAAGAAACCCAGGCTCAGGACACATGTGAATTGTTCTGAATTCCTCAGCAGAAAGCTGTTTGCTTTGCTAGGACTGAAATAGTTAATGCTCGATTTTTTGAGCATTAAAAAAAGTGCTTTTTCACTTTGCTCTGTTGCGCCTCTCCTGCTCCTTCAGCCTTCTGAAATGCAGGAGACATGGGTTTGATCCCTGAATTGGGCCGATCCCCTGGAGGAGGGCATGACAACCCACTCTAGTATTCTTGACGGGGAAATCACATGGACAGAGGAGAGTTGGGCACGACTGAAGCAGCCAAGCACACCCACATACATCTTCCCCCAGACTTACTCACTCAGGAGTTGAAGCTCTAGCTGTAAAGCCTGGACTGGGATTTCTTCTGTCTGCAAGTTCCTTTTTCTCTTTCCTCTAGTCCTTGCCACAGGGTCATCTCCGATCTTCCCTTTCCTAATACTACTTGTACTGGTTTTTAAAAAGGCTCTTTTCTGAAAGTCATGACTTCCTATAAAAGGAGCTCTTTCCCGTCCATGTCCTGATGTCCACCTGGTGGGCTCCACCCCTATTTAAAACCTTAAAATCTCAAGGGTAGAGGAGGTCAGGGTAGTTGTAGGTCCATTTCAAGGATTTCCAACCAGTCCATCCTAAAGGAGATCAGTCCTGCGTGGTCATTGGAAGGACTGATATTGAAGCTGAAACTCCAATACTTTGGCCACCTGCTGCAAAGAGCTGACTGATTTGAAAAGACCCTGATGCTGGAAAAGATTGAGGGCAGAAGGGAAAGGAACCATCTCAGAGAATGAGATGGTCGGATGGCATCACTGACTCAATGGACATGGGTTTGGGTAGACTCTGGCAGTTGGTGATGGACAGGGAGGCCTGGCGTGTTGCAGTTCATGGGGTCACAAAGAGTTGGACATGACTGAGCAACTGAACTGAAAAAAGAGTCTCATAGGATAACAGAGTATTTGTAGAACTGGATGTGACGTGGAGAAGATGTAATTACCACTCGTTTTGTAAACGAAGAAATCGAGGTCCTGATTTGCCCAAGGTCATAAAATAACTGACCAGCAGAGCTGAGACTTGAATTCCAGCCCTCTGGTTCCCAATCTGGGATCCTTTCTACCACACCAGAGAGTAGTTAAAGCATTAAAGACAGCTGCTATAGTCCCTTAACAAACCCCAGTCTGATCCTTTTACACGTTTAAAGACTGTGACTTCATATTTACATTTTATTCTGAACTCTGGCCTCCTTTTTGCACTTCTCTTGGCATTGGCTCTTGCATGTCAAAATCTTTTCTTTTGTGGTGAGGAGAATGTGCTGACCAGAGGTCCAGAGAGTCATAAAGTTTGCTGCATGTTGTGCTTCCCTTTCAAGATGAATTTGCCTGGGCCCATTTCCCTGATCATATAATCCAAGCCAATTTATTTTCCCCTGGGAGACTGGGCCATGTACACTTGTCACAGCGCCACCCACCCCGATATCTTCTAGTCCAGCAGTCCTCAAACTTTGGTGTGCATAAGAATCGCCTGGATGTCTTGCTGGGCCACAGGTAGCTTCCGATTCAGTGGATCTGTTGTGGGGCCTGAGATTTTGCTGCTTTAACAAGTTCCTAGATGCTGCCGCTGCTGGTCCAGGGACATACTTTGAGAACCACTGTTCTACCTGAATAGACACCCCAGAAGCCCTCAGCTCAGAAGCAATGGTGGACCTTTCTTCAGGAAGGAGTAGCCTCTGACTAATCCAGAGGAAGAGATATTATAAGAGAAGGGATTAGTAAATGATCAGTAAGAGGAAAGTAGGATCTAGAAACCAAGAGAAAGGTTGAGAAAGAGAGAGAGCAAGTGCATCTGAGGGGCTTTCATGAAACAAATGAACCCACACCACCTAAGATGATAATTACCGTTTTCCAGGATAATGTTGTTAGTTCTCTGCACTGAGTACAGTTGGATCTGTTGGAACCCACCAAGGACTGAAGAGGTGGGTTCTTTAAGGAGTCTTTTTCACTGTTAGTCTTCTTTTTCACTCTTACTGTGAAAGCAGTAGAAATACAGCATGGGTTCTAAGAGCCCAGCTATAGGATTTACATATAGGAAGGACTCCAGGGTGAGAGTCTGAATGAAACTGGGACAGCCAGATGGACTTGCTGTGAAGTATTTGCTTAGAAAGAGACCGTTTATTTTGATTGTTTGCCTAATAGGTGTGACTTAGAGGTGCTGATGGAAATTACAGGTGGATGGATAAAGGAGTCCCAGTTGACACCTGCTCACTGCCATTTGTTTTTAGTAAGAAAGCAGCTTCAAATGTCTCCCCTTGCCTTTTCTGTTCTTGCCAATCTGCTGTCATCTCATACCGGGGTCCTTTGACCTCAGAGGCCCTGCACGGGCTCCCTGTGACGTGCCTCTTCTGAAGGCAGGCAATATGAATAGCCCTATTATTATTAAGGACTTTATTTGTAATGGATCTTTAGGGGCAGATATAATGTCATAATTCCCTTGCACATTCTAGGGATATTCTCATTTTATTTCTCACACAGGGATGACCAGGTTGTTACGATGAGAGTTCCACCAATGATGGTGATCTTGACGATTTTAAAAAGAGACTCAGTAGGTAATAATGGTTAAAGTATAGTGAGACAGGAACCACTGTCACATTCTGAAATAGTACACATTCTGTCTATGGGATGGGCTTTAAATAAACTTGCTTTCACTTAAAAAGATATGGTGAGATATAAGCACTTTGACATCTTGCGTATAAGGTGGCATGACTTTCCTGGAAGTCAATCTGGCAATCAGTTCAGTTACTCAGTCATGTCTGACTCTTTGTGACCCCATGGACTGCATGCCAGACTTCCCTGTGCATCACCAACTCCTGGATCTTACTCAAACTCATGTCCATCAAGTCAGGGATGCCATCCAACCATCTCATCCTCTGTTGCCCCTTCTCCTCCCACCTTCAATCTTTCCCAGCACCAGGATCTTTTCAAATAAGTCAGTTCTTCATATCAGGTGGCCAAAGTATTGGAACTTCAGCTTCAGCATCACTCCTTCCAATGAATATTCAAGACTGATTTCCTTCAGGATGGACTGGTTGGATCTCCTTGCAGTCCAAGGGACTCTCCAGAGTCTTCTCCAACACTACAGTTCAAAAGCATCAATTCTTTGGTGCTCAGCTGCCTTTATAGTGCCATTCTCACATCCACACATGACTACTGGAAAAACCATAGCTTTGACTACACGGACCTTTGTTGGCATAGTAATGCATCTGCTTTTTAACATGCTGTCTAGGTTGGTCATAGTTTTCCTTCCAAGGAGTAAGCACCTTTTAATTTCATGGCTACAGTCCCCATCTGCAGTGATTTTGGAGCCCCCAAAATAAAGTCTGTCATTGTTTCCATTGTTTCCCCATCTGTTTGCCATGAAGTTATGGGACTGGATGTCATGATCTTAGTTTTCTGCAAATTGAGTTTTAAGCCAACTTTTTCACTCTCCTCTTTCACCTTCATCAAGAGGCTCTTTAGTTCTTCTTTGCTTTCTGCCATAAGGGTGGTATCATCTGCTTATCTGAGGTTATTGATATTTCTCTCGGGAACCTTAATTCCAGCATGTGCTTCATCCAGCCCGACATTTCACATGATGTACTCTGCATATAAGATAAATAAGCAGGGTGAAAATATGCAGCCTTGACATACTCCTTTTCCTATCTGGAACCAGTCTGTTGTTCCATGTCCAGTTCTAACTGTTGCTTCCTGACCTGCATACAGATTTCTCAGGAAGTAGGTCAGGTGGTCTGGTATTCCCATCTCTTTCAGAATTTTCCACAGTTTGTTGTGATCCACACAGTCAAAGGCTTTCGCATAGTCAATAAAGCAGAAATGTTTTTCTGGAACTCCCTTGTTTTTTTAATGATCCAATGAACGTTGGCAATTTGATCTCTGGTTCCTCTGCCTTTTCTAAAACCAGCTTAAACATCTAGAAGTTCATGGTTCACATAATGCTGAAGCCTGGCTTGGAGAATTTTGAACATTGCTTTGCTAGTGTGTGAGACGAGTGCAATATGTGGTAGTTTGAACATTCTTTGGTATTGCCTTTCTCTGGGATTGGAATGAAAACTGACCTTTTCCAGTCCTGTAGCCCCTGCTGAGTTTTCCAAATGTGCTGGCATGTTGAGTGTAGCACTTTGACAGCATCTTTAAGGATTTGAAATGATGCAACTAGAATTCCATCCTCTCCTCTAGCTTTGTTCGTAGTGATGCTTCCTACAGCCCACTTGACTTCACATTCCAGGATGCCTGGCTCTAGGTGAGTGATCACACCATCGTGATTATCTGGGTCATGAAGATCTTTTCTGTATAGCTCTTTTGTGTATTCTTGCCACCTCTTCTTAATATGTTCTGCTTCTGTTAGGTCCATACCATTTCTGTCCTTTATCGAACCCATCTTTGCATGAAATATTCCCTTGGTATCTCTGATTTTCTTGAAAAGATCTCTAGCCTTTCCCATTCTGTTCTTTTCCTCTATTTCTTATGAGGATGGCTTTCTTATCTCTCCTTGCTATTCTTCGGAACTCTGCATTCAAATTGGTGTATCTTTCTTTTTTTCCTTTGCCTTTGGTTCTCTTCTTTTCTCAGCTATTTGTAAGGCCTCCTCAGACAACCATTTTGCCTTTTTGCATTTCTTTTTCTTGGGAATGGTCTTGATCACTGCCTCCTGTACAATGTCATGAACATCTGTCCATAGTGCTTCAGGTACTCTGTCTATCAGATCTAATCCCTAGAGCTACCAGAACTTACACAGGACTGGGGAAACAGCCTCCTGGAGGGCAGAAACTAAACCTTATGTGCACCAGGACCCAGGAGAAAGGAGCAGTGACCCCACAAGAGACTGCCCCAGACTTTGCTGTGAGTTGCCAGGAGTCTTCGGTGGAGGTGTGGGTCGGCGGTGGCCTGCTGCAGGGTCAGGGGCACTGAGTACAGCAGTGTGTGCCTGGGACCTTTTGAAGGAGATTGCCATTATCATCATTACCTCCACCATAGTTTGGCCTCAGGTGAAATAACAGAGAGGGAACACATCCCATCAAGAGAAAATTGAAATAAAGATTTACTGAACATGACCCCGCCCATCAGAGCAATCTGGCAATATATATTTCAAAAGGCCAAAAAGTTTCTATTCTTTGATTTAATAATATCACTTCCAGGAATCTGCCCTAAGGAAGTAAACAGTGATTCAGACAAAGATTCCTGTCACTGCCTTATAGACAGCAGTTGTGGTAGACTTAGTGGTTAGGGCTCGGTATCCTTCCAACCTTGTGTTCACTGGCCCTTCCTCTCTGCAGAGACTGAGGGCTAAAACTAGCAGGAGTCTGATATCCCTTACCTAGAGGATCCACATGCAATCTGGTGGATGCACTCACATAGAGACAGGGAAAGTGAAGCAGAGTTCATCTTCCTGTTGACCCTGGGTGGTGGCGTTTGTTTGCTGGCTTTTCTGTAACACACATGGTGGGAACATGGAGATTTCCTGAAGAAGCAGCCAGTGACCATCACTCGTGTGGGGAGTATCAGGAAAGGTGGTGGCAATGGTCCTGCTTCCTGGATCACAACCAGAGCAGTGTGAGGTCAGCAACCCCAGCAGGGCTCGCCTGATTTCCACATGTGTTTCTAGAGTTCTAGGCATCATTCCTGGGATCCATCTTAGTTCACTCTTTCACACCTACAATTTTACAAGCAACCAGTTCCCCATATCAAGTGCCTTTTTTGCCTAACAGAGGCTTCTGTTTCCTGACTCTTGATTAGGATTAGGACTGACTGAAATCTCTAGTAATAATAAAAGGTTAAATATCTTGCAGTGTATCCATTTGATAAAATATATTAATATGCAGATATTAAAAACAATGTTTCGAAAGGAAATATAGTGATAGGTGTTTTTATCCCTTGGGGAAATAAGAGAGGAATGAGATTTAAAAAGGAAAAAACACCTGCTGATAAAACATGATCCCAAAGATGGAGAGGAAGTTGACTCAAAATTGTTAGTAGTAGTTACCTGAGGGTAATAGGAATATAGATGATTTTTATTTTATTTGTTATAATTTCTTCTGTTTTCTAATTTTAACAATAAAGCTTATTACAAAATGGTTTTAGTAAGCACATTTTTGAAATATAAGGAGTAAATCAGTATAGGAAAGAAACGATGGTTGTTATAAAACTAGAAATGGAGATAATAAATAGACAATTTGCTAACTCATAATAATGTGCATTTTTTAAAGGTCACATACACTTGGTGACCAAGCTTATTTAGAAGCTATTAATCGGAACTTTTTTGTACACTGGTTTTATAGCAACCATCATTTCTTTTCTGTATTGATTTCCTCCTTACATTTCCCTGGTGGCTCAGACAGTAAAGAATCTACCTACAAGGCAGGAAACCCTGGTTTCAGTCCCTGGGTTGGAAAGATGTGCTGATAAAACATGATCCCAAAGATGGAGAGGAAGTTGACTCAAAATTGTTAGTAGTAGTTACCTGAGGGTAATAGGAATATAGATGATTTTTATTTTATTTGTTATAATTTCTTCTGTTTTCTAATTTTAACAATAAAGCTTATTACAAAATGGTTTTAGTAAGCACATTTTTGAAATATAAGGAGTAAATCAGTATAGGAAAGAAACGATGGTTGTTATAAAACTAGAAATGGAGATAATAAATAGACAATTTGCTAACTCATAATAATGTGCATTTTTTAAAGGTCACATACACTTGGTGACCAAGCTTATTTAGAAGCTATTAATTGGAACTTTTTTGTACACTGGTTTTATAGCAACCATCATTTCTTTTCTGTATTGATTTCCTCCTTACATTTCCCTGGTGGCTCAGACAGTAAAGAATCTACCTACAAGGCAGGAAACCCTGGTTTCAGTCCCTGGGTTGGAAAGATGCCCTGGAGAAGGGAATGGCTACCCACCCCAGTATTCTTGCCTGGAGAATTCCATGGACAGGAGCCTGGTGGGCTGTAGTCCATGCGGTTGCAAAGAGTCAGAAACAACTGAGCAACCAACCTTTCTTCATGAAATGTGCTTATTAAGATCATGTTACAGTACATTTCATTGTTATTTGAAAGTCGTATTTGGTTGATATGCAAAAGGACTTCACATCAGTGTATTTAAAAGTATTCTCCTTTGCTTTCTATTCTGTATAAAGGATTTAAAAAAAGAGATACTAGGTGACAGATAATAAAAGGTACTAGTATTCAACTTAATAAAGATAGAATCAGTTGGCACTCTCGTTTATATCAAAGCTGTAACTTTAATATACAGACTATCTCAATTTTGGAGGGAAGTTGTTATGCTTTTATTTCTTATCTCAGTTTTAGAATTAACATTGTGTTCATGATATGTTGAACTAG
Source organism: Madoqua kirkii (assembly GCA_006408675.1). Lineage (NCBI taxonomy): Eukaryota > Metazoa > Chordata > Mammalia > Artiodactyla > Bovidae > Madoqua > Madoqua kirkii. The sequence goes on from SJYC01113801.1 coordinate 9,338, forward strand.
ACATTAAAGTTTTGATTAGTCTGTCATCAGAGAATCATAGATTTTTAATCTTAAAATTTTGTCTTGCACATTGCTCAGCTCTATTTAAACTATTTCCAGCAGATGAAAACTCACCCTGTTGAAAACCAACAATGAGGAAAATTCTACCTTCTGGGTAATTTATTTCTGTTATAGTTAAGAAAATTACTTTTTGAAGTTTAATTTCTTATTCCACTGTTTCAGCTTATTTCTTTTGGATCCAGTTTTAATATTGATGGAGAGTAATGGTCTAAATGCACTTCTTTAATATTTAGCATTTATTTTTCTATTATTCCTTGATTTTCCACACCCCAGGCTAGGAAATCTCAGTTTCTACTACCATTTCTGTTACCGACCCTCTCAGATCTAGTAAACCCCAACGGGGTCCTTCCCTTGCCTGGTACTGTTCAGGACAGTTGAAGAAGACCAGGTTCAGCAAAGCAGAGAAGAAGCTTTATTCATTGATCAAGGAATGGAAAGGGGAGAGCTCATGCTTGAAGACACCTTCTCCTCAAAGGGAAGAAAGTGGGGGACTCTTAGGGGTAAGAGGCAGGTGCATCATCAGAAACTGGGGAAAGGGGTGGGATTTCTAAGAACAGCTGGGACATGCAGAGTCTCTCAGGCTCTTTGCACAGAGCACTAACTGTGCCTAGCAAGGTGGCAGTCCCTCCTTGGGGTGGAGATCTTAGCATGGCAGTGAAGCAGAGGCAACTTTCAAGCGCTTGGGTTTCCGTTGCCAGGCACTGTAGTTCGGCTGGAACCGGTTCACAGCAGTTAACTGTCACATTTCCTTCAAAGTGTAGCTGAAAAGCATCTTTGACAAACCTCAGGTATTTTGGAATTAAAGTAGAAATTGATTAAAGCAGAGATGTTTTTTCAGCTCCCAAGGATGCTTATGGGTGACATTTTCACTTTTTTCCCCCATTGCTATCACAGTCCGTGGGATATGCCCGTATAGGATGATCCCCACCAGAAATATATAGGAAGGTCTGACAGACCAGGTTCCTCTATCAGTCAGTGCTCTGAGAAGACATGATAAAATACCCTTAAAGTCTTTGTGGGTCTGAAGAGGAGGAATTGGTGCTGGGAACTCTTTCTTTGTATTCTTGCTTAGAGATGAAATAAAGTGAGAACTGATAAAGGAGAATGTAAGATCTCCAAGTACACCAGAAAAAGAGCTATCTTTGGCAGGCTAGAGGAGAGGCAAAAAAACCAAGTCAGCTCTGTAGGTGGTAATTGGTGGTTTAGTCACTAAGTCATGTCTGACTCTTCCAACCCCACAGTTTACAGCCCACCAAGGTCCTCTGTCCATGTAATTCCTCAGGCAAGAATACTGGAGTGGGTTGCCATTTCCTTCTCCAGGGGCTCTTCTCAACCCTGGGACTGAACCCTGGTCTCCTGCATTGCAAGCGGATTATTTACTGGCTGAGCCACCAGGGAAGCCGCTCAGCTTTGTAGATCCATAGCTAAACCATGGTTGTCATGGGTTTACACATCTGTGCCTTGTGAACAGGCCCAGTTCCACAGTTTTCCGTTCTCCAGAGTGGAGGCTTGACTTTTGGATTTAAAGTGAGGACATAGGAACTTCCCTGGTGGTCCAGTGGTTAAGAAAGTGCCTTGCAATGCAGGGGACATAGGTTTGGTCTCTGGCTGGGAAACTAGGACCCAACATGCAGCAGAACAGCTAAGCCTGCACCACAGCTATTGAGCCCATGCATTCCAGAGTCCATGCGCCACCAGATAAAGACCCAGTGCAGCCAAATAAATATTTTTAAAAAGTAAATAAAAGATGGCATATTTTGAGGCAGTTTTTGCTGGGAGTGGGGACCTCTCTGCAGCTGTCTTTCTTTCTGGAGTGATTTCTCATAGATTCTTCAGTGTTGGTCTCCTGTAGACCTGTACAAGTATGGCAACAGTTTGCCAATTGGTGCTGATAAAACTGACTGCTAAGGAGCGAGAAGGCATGTTGCTTGGGATAATCAAGGGGTGTTTCGTGGAAAAGGAGAGTTTGAGTTGGGCTCCTAGGAAATGGGTATGATTTGACTGAGCAAGTCAGTTATATTCTTCACATTGGCCATGAGCAGTTAATAACACTAGAGACACACACTAGGTCATGTCTTCCTGGTTGTGTATGTGACAGCCCCACCAGAGTTTGTGGGTGAGAGAATCTCAATCACATCTTTAATTGTTAATTTAACTGTCAACTTCTTTCACTTTTCAGATATAAATTTTAGAAATCTCATTTTGTTAACATAAGAGAAAACACTTTCTAAATGTGGAAATGCAATCCTATAATTTTATTGGCTTAACTCTAAAATCCTACTTTTATACTCTATTCACAAAACAAGATAGTCTACTATTAATAATCATCCCTGTAAATGCCTTTTGTTTTTGCTATTTTTCAGTCACTCAGTTGTGTTCAAGTCTTTGTGACCCGTGGACTGCAGCACACCAGGCTTCCTTGTCCTTCACTATCTTCCTGAGTTGTTCAAACTTGTGTCTACTGAGTCAGTGATGCCATCCAACCATGCCATCCTGTGTCGGCCCTGGCTCCTGTGCCTTAGTGTCCTTAAGAAATGAGCTGGGAGGCAGGTTCAAAGGGGAAATGTGTATACCTGTGGCTGATTCATGTTGATGTATGGCAGAGACCAACACAATATTGTAAAGCAATTGTTCTCCAACGAAAAGTAAATAGATTAAAAAAAAAAAGAAACGAGCAAACTGAGATGGTGAAATGAAGGTGAAATCTACCCCTTAAAGAGGAATAATGAGACCAGGGGAACAAATACAACTGAAGCTGCCATACATGGAGAAATGGTTCTGTGACGCACCACGTGGTGATGAAAGTAAGCAATGGCTGCCTGTTTGTACAGAGGAAAGCATGAAATTTATGTCAGATAAAGACCGATCCATGAATTTGGAAGAGGTAAAAAGCCATGAACTTAATTCAGAGCTCAAGCGTAGTCTGGATTATAAATACCACCTGACAGAATTATTTGGTAACTAAACACAGAGACTGGCATTTCTTACATACTCTTTAACCCTCTCATTTCCAACAAGAGTTAGTGCAACATGCTCTCACTATTAATTCCAGAGCAAATTTGTCAGAAGAGTTCAGAAATTAAGTCGTGGGGAAATGGCACCTCTGTGATGTGTTTTCTAAAATTCATGAACTTTGACTTACCTAAACTGTAGCTTCTGCTTTTTATTGAAAGGCCAAGTGTTTTTAGCAACACTGGTGATTTTCAGTGACAGCTAAAAATACAGCTGAAAAAGGAGATAGGAAAAAGTACGTAATGTTTGTGGTAAATGGAATCTAAATCATCCTTTCAATGAAAGCACCGCAATTTCATGTTTTTGAAAGAATGAACACAATGCTCTGTAAGCTCAGATAAATGAGTTTACCTAGGGGAAATCACAAGCAAGCAGTCAAAGCCTGGTATCATTTATTTCTTGTAGACTGAGCAAACTATTCTCTAAAAACAAGTTAAACTTGCCCTTGGCAAGCACTTAGAGTGTTTGGGGTCTATATCAGGTCAATATCAGGTATCCCTCCAAACATCCCTTGGTGCCACTGTCAGAGTTAGAGTCGGGGCTGGATAGATATTGTTTCTAGTTCATAAGAATGGTCTCATGAATCTTTGTTTGAATGAGGGAAATCCAGGAGGAGAATCTGGCCAAAATTTGGAAAGGACAGGCACGACAGCACAGCCCCACTGGAGCTGTATCCTCATTCCTGCCCGAGGGTGCTGGCAGCAGATCCCACTAGAGCCTCTGAAGTTGCAGGAATGGCCCCTCGATGCAGCACTAGGTATCTCTGTCCTCTTTCCTTCACAATTAGGGAGAAAGGATGAGAACCCACCAGACAGTACATATTATTACAATAGATCTGGATTCCGGTTCTGCATGACTTCCTTTTAAAATATTCTATCAACTGTTCTAGCAGCTTCCCTGATGACTTGGAAAGTGAAAAATTTGCTTGCAATGCAGGATACCCAGGTTTGATCCCTGGGTTGGGAAGATCCCCTGGAGAAGGGAATGGCTACCCATTCCAGTGTTCTTGCCTGGAGAATTCCATGGACAGAGGAGCCTGGCGGGCTACAGTCCATGGGGTTGCAAAGAATCAGACATGACTAAACAGCTAACACTTTCTTTCTTCTCACTGTTGTATTCATCACCCCACTATGCCCATAAACTTCACATATAGAACTGAAGTTGCATTTACAAATGTGGTGGTGGAAGGACTGGATCAAAAAATTTAAGAATCCACCATCTGCAAGACTATTACCTCGCATACA
>SJYC01113804.1:0-21094 GCA_006408675.1 Madoqua kirkii
ATTGGAGGTTAATTACTTTACAATATTGTGGTAGTTTTTGCCATACTTTAACATGAATCAGCCATAGGTGTGCATGTGTCCCCCTGTCCTGAACTGCCCACTCCCCACTTCCATCCCCATCCCATCCCTCTGTGTTGTCCTAGTCCACCGACTTTGAGTGTCCTGCTTCATGCATTGAACTTGGACTTGGTATCTGTTTCATATATGGTAATATACATGTTTCAATGCTGTTCTTTCAAATCATCCCACCCTCACCTTCTCCCACAGAGTCCAAGAGTCTGCTCTTAATATCTGTGTCTCTTTTGCTGTGTTGTATATAGGGTTGTCATTACCCTCTTTGTAAATTCCATATATATGCATTAATATACTGTATTGGTGTTTTTCTTTCTGACTTCCTTCAATCTGTATAATAGGCTTCAGTTTCATCCACCTCATTAGATTGACTTAAATGCATTCTTTTCTATAGCTGAGTAATATTCCATTGTGTATATGTACCACAGCTTTCTTATCCATTCATTTGCTAATGGACATCAAAGTTGCTTGCAAGTCCTTGGTATTGTAAACAGTGCTTCAGTGAACATTGGGGTACACGTGTCTCTTTCAATTCTGGTCTCCTTGGTGTCTGTGCCCAGTAGTGGGATTGCTGCATTGTATGGCAATTCTATTTCCAATTTCTAAGAAATCTCCACACTGTTCTCCATAGTGACTGTACTAGTTTGCATTCCCACCCACATTGTAAGAGGGTTGCCTTTTCTCCGCACCCTTTCCAGCATTTGTTGCTTGTAGACATTTGGATAGCAGCCATTCTGACGTGAGATGGTACCTCATTGTGGTTTTAATTTGCATTTCTCTGATAATGAGTAATGTTGAGCATCTTCTCATATGTTTGTTTGCCATCTGTATGTCTTCTTTGGAGAAATATCTGTTTAGTTCTTTGGCCCTTTTGAATCGTGTCATTTATTTTTATGATATTGAGCTGCATGAGCTGCTTGTATATTTTGGAGATTGATTCTTTGTCAGTTGTTTCATTTGCTATTATTTTCTCCCATTCTGAAGGCTACCTTTTCATGTTCCTTAGAGTTTCCTTGGAGAAGGCAATGGCAACCCACTCCAGGACTCTTGCCTGGCAAATCCCATGGACAGAGGAGCCTGGTAGGCTGTAGTCCATGGGGTCGCTAAGGACTGAGTGACTTCACTTTCACTCTTCACTTTCATGCATTCGAGAAGGAAATGGAAACCCACTCCAGTATTCTTGCCTGGAGAATCCCAGGGAGAGTGGAGCCTGGTGGGCTGCTGTCTATGGGGTCGCACAGAGTTGGATATGACTGAAGCGACTTAGCAGCATAGTTTCCTTTGTTGTGCAAAAGCTTTTAAATTTAATTAGGTCCCATTTGTTTATTTTTGCTTTTATTTCCATTATTCTGGGAGGTGGGCTATAGAGGATCTTGCTGTAATTTATGTCAGAGAGTGTTCTGCCTAAGTTTTCCTCTAGGAGTTTTATAGTTTCTGGTCTTACATTTAGATCTTTAATCCATTTTTAGTTTATTTTTCTTTACGGTGTTAGAAAATGTTCTAGCTTCATTCTTTTACAAGCAGTTGACCAGTTTTCCCAGGACTACTTGTTAAAGATATTGTCTTTTATCCATTGTATATTTTTGCCTCCTTTGTCAAAGATAAGGTGTCCATAGGTGTGTGGATTTGTCTCTGGGCTTTCTATTTTGTTCCATTGATCTATATTTCTGTCTTTGTGCCAGTACCATACTGTCTTGATGACTGTAGCTTTGTAGTATAGTCTGAAGCCAGGCAGGTTGATTCCTCCAGGTCCATTCTTCTTTCTCAAGATTTCTTTGGCACTTTGAGGTTTTTTGTGTTTCCATACAAATTGTGAAATTATTTGTTCTAGTTCTGTGAAAAATACCATTGGTAGCTTGATAGGGATTGCACTGAATCTGTAGATTGCTTTGGCTAATACTCATTTTCACTATATTGATTCTTCTGACCCATGAAAATGGTATATTTCTCCATAAATTTGTGTCTTCAATTTCTTTCATCAGTGTTTTATAGCTTTCTCTATATAGGTCCTTTGTTTCTTTAGGTAAATTCATCCCTAAAGTATTCCTTTAGGAATTCCTAAATTTATTTAGGAATTATTTATCCTAAATAAATTCCTAAAGTGTTCCTTTAAGTATTTTATTCTTTTTGTTACAGTGGAGAATGGGATTGCTTCCTTAAAAATGTAGTTTGTGTTTTAAATTTGCTTATGGTGTCTTTATGACAATCTCATATGTCAGTCTTTATGGAATTTTTAAAATATTCTCCTTTATTTTGATCCAATATTGTTAAGACTTTGTTTATTATATATGACTGTTGATTCCATCTGGAATTTGTTTGTACATGTGACATAGTACCCATGTTTTATTCTTGTAGATACTTTCCAGTATCATTATTAAACATTCCGTCTTTTTCCTGATGGTTTGAAGTACCACCTTTATTATATTCCAAGTTACATGTGTACAAGAGTATTTCAGATTTTGTTTGTTTCTTTGATATATTTGCCTATTCCTGCACTGAGTTTATACTTTTAGAATAGAATTTCATAGTATGCTTGATATCTGATAGAAGAAATATTCTTTATTTTTTACTCTTTGTTTTTGCAAGAGTGTTAAATTCAATTTTTGCTCATTTTAATCGTCTCATGAGTTTTAGGATCAGCTGGTCAAGTTCCATTTCAACTGATATTACAATAGCTCATAGAGTAAAATATTTATCATAGGAAGTCTTCCCAATCCGAAGCTGTTCCTTCCATTTTCTTGAGGCCTTTATAAAAATAGTTTTCTTTATATGAGTCTTGGAAATTTCTTGTATTTATTTCTAATGTCATAGTTTTTGTTTCTTCTGGATTTGAAAATCTTTTTCCATTGCACTGTTGTTAGAATGTACCAGTTAGGAAAGTATGTGGCCACAAACAACAGAAAGCCAACTGTGGCTTAAAGAAGCAAGAGTATATTTTTTGTCACATAACAAAAAGCCAGAGGTAAGCAGTTGCCAGGGGATCTGTCTCTTTTGCATCTTGTACCCTTATCTTCAAAAGATGCCCACTGCACCACTAGCCCCCAGTCAGCATTCAGACCAGAAAGAGAAAGAGAAGGGAGAGGAAAGTTGAAAAATCTGTACCAAGAAGGCACAAGCTCCTCTAGAGACATGGCCCACCTCTCAGTAGCTTGTCACTCCACCACCTCCAGGTGGCAAGGGAGGCAGTGGGGGTGAAGAGGGATGAGCATGGTGGTTAGGTCGGCCAAATAGCAGTGACTCCACCCCTGGCTTGTACTATAGCTTCTGATTTGTGTCTGTTGATCTTCCATCAGCTGCCATCCTAAACATTCTCATTAATTTGAGGAACATGTCAATTGACTCCCTTGCATTGTCCAGGTGTATGTCTACAAATAATGACTGTGTCTCTTCCTTTCAGGAGCTGTACCTCCTTTTTTGATAATATTTTTTTCTTTTTGGTCTAATTGCACTGGGTAGTAACCTATTTTGGTCTTAGGATGCAACCGCCTTTTATGTCTTTTTGAAGATATTCATCAGAATAAGTTTTTTGTTTTCTTTCATTCCCTTAATGATTTTTAATTCTCAGGGAAGGTCTTCATTATTGTTTCTGTTGTTAAATGCTGCTACTTTTCCTTTAGTATCTGGTAAGCCTCAGTTGTTTATTTAACATAAATAATGATGAAAAGACTAGATTCACTAATATAAGCAGCTCATACAGATCTCCTCTGAAGCAGAATCCACCTGTTTTCCCTGCCTGAGGGGGCTGGCAGACCAGCAGGCTTTGTTTGAGGTGTACAGGTTTCAAGCAGCAGGCTTAAGGCGGATGGCATCTTCAATCATTCCCATGCCTAGGAGAGGAGGGTGGGCCGAGTTCTGATGCTGAGGTAGACAGTGCATTGCCTCCAGGCAGAGGTCCCTCCCCATCATATCTTCCCCTTCCCTGTCTGTCCTAAAGGTCTGGAGTTACTTAGATTCCACCTTTCTCCTTTTTCACTGCCTCGCACCCACATGGGATGCCCATAGATAGGATATTTCTTGCGAGAGATGATCTGAGGATTTAGCTGGGGGGTTAAAAGCAGCTCCTGCCAGTAGCTCTGCATAAACAAAAAAGGGACACCTGCCAAGGGCAGTTCTTTAGAGAACTCTCAAGTTCTCTCCAGGGCCTCCTCTTAAAAGAGAGGCTTTTCTGAATTTGTACTTTTCTCCAACTTCTGGTTTGGACTGTTTCTTTCCCTTGGGTCCTGTTCTCAGTCAATACCATGCATCCCCTTTGCTTTTCTATCTTCTAGGGATTCTTTGGAATTTCTTGTCCACTGACAAAATTTTTTAATTTTTTTAGTATGCTCATGTATGTATTCTGTTAAAATATCTGTCTTTTTAGATATTTCAGGGATTGTGGCCAGGAGTAGATGTGTGTCTTTTGTCCTCCACCTTGATCCACACTTCTCTAAAGAGATACTTACAAAATCATTTACGTGTGGCCAATTGACTGTCCTTCCCAAAGCAAACAAAATGCAGCTGTGTGGTGATTGATTGTTAAGTAACCTTCTGTACTCTGTAAATCTTTCAGTAATAAAAACACTGTCCATTGAGATTAACATATACACGCTGCTACATATAAAATAGATAACTAGCAAGGATCTACTATATAGAACAGGGAACTATACTCAATATTTTATAGTAACCTAAAGGGAAAATAATCTGAAAAAATGGATATATATGTATGTATAACTGAATGGGTTTGCTGTATACCTGAAACTAACACAACATTGTAAATCAACTCTACTTCAATTTTTAAAAAAAGAATCTAACTTTATCTCCAATATTCTAAGATCTCGTTCATCCTCTAAAATTCAGCTGTCAGCCAATTTTTTTCTTAAAAACCCTTACCCAAAAAAAAAAAACCCACTGTCAGTTTGATGTACAGTGATGAATTTTTAGGCTTTTTTTTAATAGAAATATTGATACTTTAAAGTGCTGATTCAATATTTCTCAAAATGCCACACACGCACACCCATTTATCTTTATTCTGTGTGCTTGTCTCACCTTGGGGACAATTTTTTCCTAAAAAAATTTTAAGTAGACATTTTCTGACAATACCAAATTTCCCAAATGTGATGTTTAAATAACACTGATTAAAAAAAAAAAACCCACTGTCAGTTTGATGTACAGTGATGAATTTTTAGGCTTTTTTTTAATAGAAATATTGATACTTTAAAGTGCTGATTCAATATTTCTCAAAATGCCACACACGCACACCCATTTATCTTTATTCTGTGTGCTTGTCTCACCTTGGGGACAATTTTTTCCTAAAAAAATTTTAAGTAGGCATTTTCTGACAATACCAAATTTCCCAAATGTGATGTTTAAATAACACTGATGCCTGGGAATTATTAAAAGAAGTTTGGTTCTCTGTATTTTGTTATTGTTCTTTCTTTTCGTTTCTTTTGGATGGGGTAGAACAATCTTCTGCTTTCTTCAGAAATGAACTTGTCCATTAAAGGAAGCTGCTGTATTACCATAACAATATATTTTCATTTATATTCAGTTCATTTTCAGAGGTGGCTGTCCAGCAGGAAAGCCCTGGAAGCTCATCTAATGACCAGATTGAAAGTTTTCACTGCAAGATGAGGACTAACTTCCTTGTTGACTTTGGGGACATAGGATCAAGTTTTCATCACCATAAGCTCATGGCAGAACCTGTAGAGTTATATTTGAAAATTAAAAAGGAATGGAACATGCTTGTTTCAGTGATGGGCTCTGGTTTCTCATCCTCAAAAATGTGATGCTCATCATATTAAAATGCTAAAAAATCATGCCACATGAAACAAGCATCCAAAGATTCTAAGCAGAACACCATACCCTGAAATTAGTAAAATTAAATGGCAGCTACAATTCAAAGCTTTTCTAGTATAATATTGCCAAAGATTCTACAACAGCTTCTTAATTCTCTCTACTTATTTTATTTGGAAGGGGCAGTATCAGTATAACCTATAGTATAGATGAAACTCAGCTGCTAAAATATCTGCCTGCAATGCAGAAGACCCTGGTTTGATTCCTGGGTTGGGAAGATCCCCTGGAGAAAGGATAGAGTACCCACTCCAGTTTTATTGGTCTTTCCTGGTGGCTCAGATGGTAAAGAATCCACCTGCAATGCAGAAACTTGGGTTCAATCCCTGGGTTGGGAAGATCCTTGGAGGAGAGCATGGCAACCCACTTCAGTATTCTGCCTGGAGAATTCCATGGACAGAGGAGCCTGATGGGCTACAGTCCATGGTGTTGCGAAGAGTCGGACATGACTGAGGGAATAAGCACACAGAAATTATTAAATAACTCAGTACCACAGTAAGGATAGAGTACCCACTCCAGTTTTATTGGTCTTTCCTGGTGGCTCAGATGGTAAAGAATCCACCTGCAATGCAGGAAACTTGGGTTCAATCCCTGGGTTGGGAAGATCCTTGGAGGAGAGCATGGCAACCCACTTCAGTATTCTGCCTGGAGAATTCCATGGACAGAGGAGCCTGATGGGCTACAGTCCATGGTGTTGCGAAGAGTCGGACATGACTGAGGGAATAAGCACACAGAAATTATTAAATAACTCAGTACCACAGATTTTGCCAACAAAGTTCTGTCTAGTCAAGGCTATGGTTTTTCCAGTGGTCATGTATGGATGTGAGAGTTGGACTGTGAAGAAAGCTGAGCGCTGAAGAATTGATGCTTTTGAACTGTTGTATTGGAGAAGACTCTTGAGAGTCCCTTGGACTGCAAGGAGATCCAACCAGTCCATCGTAAAGGAGATCAGTCCTGGGTGTTCACTGGAAGGACTTATGTTGAAGCTGAAACTCTAATACTTGGGCCACCTGATGCAAAGAGCTGACTCATTTGAAAAGACCCTGATGCTGAGAAAGATTGAGGGCAGGAGGAGAAGGGGACAACAGAGGATGAGATGGTGGGATGGCATCATTGACTCGATGGACATGGATTTGGGTGGACTCTGGGAGTTGGTGATGGACAGGGAGGCCTGGCGTGCTGCAGTTCATGGGGTCACAAAGAGTTGGACACGACTGAGCGACTGAACTGAACTGAACTGACAACAGACCTACAAATAGTAACAAATATCCTTTAGCTTTTACTTTCAGAACCTATTAGTTTACTATTAGTGACTTAGAAATATATTTTGAACACTTTCCTAAGAGGAAGGGAAGTTATTAAATACATATGACTCAGTTCATGTTGGCCTAGTTTGTAAGCTAGAGTTTGGAGGGAGAATAAATTGAACTATTTGCTAAATGGGGTTTTAGAATTATTCTAGAGGAAACAATAATTTCACATGCGGTTTTCACTCTGATAAGTTTTCGATTATGGATTCTACATTAATTACCAAGGGTTTGGTATACTTAGGACTGGACACCCCAGTGGCCAAGAGAGAATGAGTCTTTGGACAAACACTCTTGTTGGGCCAGAAATACTGTCAGCTGCTAAGTTGCTTCAGTCGTGTCCAACTCTGTGCAACCCCATAGATGGCAGCCCACCAGGCTCCCCCATCTCTGGGATTCTCCAGGCAAGAACATTGGAGTGGGTTGCCATTTCCTTCTCCAGTGCATGAAAGTGAAAAGTGAAAGTGAAGTCACTCAGTCGAATCCGACTCTCAGCGACCCCATGGAGTGCAGCCTTCCGGCTCCTCTGTCCACGAGATTTTCCAGGCAAGACTACTGGAGTGGGGTGCCCCAAAAAGCAATCTGAATGTTTGTCTTTATTCTAATTTAAATCACATGGTGATTTGCTAAGGCTTTAAAAATGCAATTTAATCCTGTTCAATTTCCAAAGAGGGGTGAACATATAATGAAATGAATTAACTAGGCCAATCATAATGAAATGCTGGAGAAAACCAGACTCACTCACCATATGCCAAGGGTTTTGCAAATAGATCTCATCCTGCCTGATCTGTGTGTGGGGCTAGGGGTGGGGAGGTGGTAATTGGGGGAGGTAAGATATCATTTAAAGAAGGAGCATTACTCCTTTCAGGAGATCTGTTCATATGACTTTCAACAAAGCATCAACCCAAAATGTCATGTTGTGTGAGTAGCTAAATTTTTATGGGAGCTGAGGACAAAATTTGAAGCCATAATACAACAGGCTCTTCTCATCTCATACTTGGCTAGAGGTGACACTGTTATTCTCTCTGGGAATAATTTGTTCATCTGGAAAAAAACACAACAGCATTGTATCTGGAACAATCACTGGGCATTCTCTAAACTCAGTTAAGAAATGCTGCTTTGAAGCAGGGCGATAAGAAAGCATTAAAACGAGAGGATCCAGAGTAAGCCATCGTAGCTCTAAAGGCTGGCTTTGCTACTGATTACTCATGTGGCCTTGGAGCTAAGTGAAGTTATGAGTGACTTAACTTCAGCAAACTTTGGCTTTTCTCATCTGTAAAATGGGGATAAGAACCTCATGCAGTTCCTCTGTCCATGGGATTCTCCAGGCAAGCATATTGGGGTGAGTTGCCATTTCCTTCTCCAGGGGATCTTCCCGACCCAGGGATCGAACCCAGGTCTCCTGCAGTGCAGGCAGATGCTTTAACCTCTGAGCCACCAGGGAGGGAGAAGAATGAGGTTAGGGTTAAGTTAGATAAGTAAAGTACATAGCACACTGCATGATGCATGGTTAATGTTTGGTGAACATTAACAATTGTTAGTTCTGTTATTATTAAAGTCATCAAAAATACTACAGTTTTCTTCATGCAACAAATACTGTGCATTCACTATGTATGAAACCTTGCTAGAGACTGGGAATCAAGACTTCCATCTCTGTTGGCTACAGATGTCAATTTCTGCTTGTTGATCTTACCTTAAAAACAGCACTTTACGATGCATTGTTCCCTTTTACAGATTAGCCCATTGCCACGTTGGAAAAAACGGGAAGACTCATGCATTTTAGCTATGCTTAATGAATGACTACAGCAACAACCACAGAACTGAAGTTCACTGTAATTGACTTCTGTCTTATATAAAATATGGGTGGTTGGGTTTCAGTCGGCATTGTAAAAGGAAGAAGGGGGCTGGTATTACATGCTTCTGTGGGTTTTTTTTTTTTTTGCACAGATTATGATTTTATTTTTTTCCCCCTCTCCCTTTTAAACATGATATACACTAGGATTTTCGTGTACATAGCTACACCTTCTGAGATGCAGGGCTTGCCTCCATGTGAATGTGGAATCCCCTTGCCAGTTATGTTTGCTCATGCATATCTAGCAGCTGGAGGAAGAATCAGATCAGGCTCTGGGGGGCAAGCTATGTCCCACTCATGCCCCGCAGGAGACTGCACTTTGAGGTCCACCTTCCCAGAGAATGTGCTTTAGAGGACTGTGGGCTGGGGACTTGTCTTGGCTTCCCATTAATCTCTGAAGATGGAAGGGTAATCCTTTCACAAATATGGGAATGGGGGCTGCTCTGAGGCTGGCAAATAATAAACAATGAGGGCTTTTTTTTTTTTTTGTCCTGGATTCCTCTAGCCCTCCTCTCTGCAGTCCTTAGCCCTCGTCTTCCTCTCTTAAGGATTTAAATGGAATGACCTTAATTCTCGCTTTGTTTGCACTCTATCTTTTAAGGAGCTGCAATGAAGACCAAGACAAACAGTAGATTAACAGTGGTACCTTTTATAAAGCTGATTAGTTCCTAAAATATGCTGAAAGGAAACAAAACTAGAAAGGAAAAAAAAAAGAGAGAAAGTGGAATGGAGGCTGAGACAGAAGCCTTTGTCGGTGAGTTTGAAATAGCTCCGTTCCTTTCTGTGGCTGCAGATATTGACCTTCCAGTAAAATATTTCCTTTGTGTGCGAAGGCTTTGCTAGGATAGCATTTATAGTACTAAGCAGGTGCCTGGTAAGTGTTTCTAAACAAATATTACTTCATTGCTAATTTTGGTTTAAAGGGAGACTGGTACTAGGGATGAATTCAGAAAACATTTGATGATGGCTCATCTGCTGCTCCTGGTTAACAGGGCCTATCAAGTGGCTGATAGCATAAAATCAGAATTCCAAAGATGCTGTTCCATGTGGAGTCATTAAGAGAGACACTTCCTCCTAAAATCTCCTTCAGCCCCTCTAGATTTGAAGGAATTTACAGAGAAACTTCCCAGACACCTCAGCTATATCCAAATAAAGCCAAGCCGAGTATGGCAGATCTGAAAGTGGGTCTCTGGAATTACAGTGGGTTACTGAAATTGTTCGATTTAATTTAAAGTTAAATAAAACTGTGAAAGGCTCGGGCGCGTTAATAAGATGATCCATCTGCTTATAGTAATAGGATAATTCACATCTTCATTGTCAGAGCAGAAAGCTTCTGATAAGGTCAATCATTAAACTCAATATGTTTCATTCTTTGGTGCTGTGTCCCTTAGATTCTCAGCACCACTTGTCTGCCCTGCTTTTCCACTATGCACCTATATTGGAAATTTAGCTCTATTAGGTAGATGCTTGCACCATTATGAAGCCTGATTCCATCGTTTTCCAAGTGCCCAAGCCATTTAAATACAGTGCAGTCTTTGGTCCTATTTAATCCAAACATTTACACACATCCAGTTCCTTCTTATCTTTTAAAATAGAAAACAGGGCTTATTTTTAAATTACATCCTCATTCATGTTCTCTGAAAGCCTCAAGAGAAACTGTCCATGGGATTTAAATTCTGGTCTACAGGTGCTGCTTCCAGTTCCTGGCCTTTAAATCCTGGCACCAGCATAATTCTGGGCATGACTTCCCTGTGATGAGGTGGGAAAAATATAACAGAAACAGCCTTTTTTTTTTTCCTCTCCCAGAAATTATACCACACTGAAGTATACTGTAGTTCTGGCTTTCTTCTCTATTTATATTCAATTTTAAAAACATTTAAAAGTAAGAGTCCCCAGAAAAGGAACATCAGTGGGAAGTTAGGATGTTTGAAATGAGGCAAGTGCTTACCCAAAACTGAGGTGTGCGTGATTTCTTTCACCACGTGGGGTCAGCGAGACTTACGTCTATGTGCTGGAAGTTTCTGATGTTACAGTGAGTCCCTCCACAACCTGTGTGCTATGACTGATACCAACTTGTCCCACACTCCTGAATCACCCATGGTTCCCTTTAGGCCCTCGAGACTATCTTTTCCACCGGTTTCCACTTCTGCTGGTTTCTAGCATCAACTATTCAATTCAGCTCTCGTAACCAAAGCAGAGATGCCCTGAAGGAATAGACACTAGCTTTTTTCAACTATTACTCTGCAGATACTGGTTCAATAAAAAATAATGTTTTGCCGATTTGGAAAAGCAATTGGGCAAAATGACTTTTTGCTTAAACAACTTGCTCTCAACCTACTTTATCTCGTTCTACACTTTAAAAAAAAATCCCTGACAACACAGTGAGATTCCCCAAATGATCAAAATGGTGTAATTGTGTTGGGTGCACGTCTTGGCTAGGCTCCCGCTTGTTCCCACTCACCTAGAGAGCTCATGGATAAGCCTGAGAGGTTGGTGTGCGTGTGCGCGTTTTAACAAATTTTCAAAAGTTGCCATGGGGAGGGAATAGAAAGAAAGCCCTTCAGAAAGAAAATTATTTTCACAGCATCGTCACCAGAAAAACACCCTCGCAATGGATATCTCTGAAGGTCGGCTGCCCTCTGAACTAATTGGGGGAGCAGGCAGGGAGCGCTTTGAGATTTGCTCACCTTTTATAATGGGTCTCAGAGAAGTGATCAGTAGCCAAACGCTTCCTGCCATGAGTGGTTTGGGCACTCTCTAAGCAAAGGAAAAGGCTCCTCCAGTTTCTTCTTGTTCATGTCCCTGAGAGAGGTCACCACCTTTCCTCTTTTACTTGCCACTTCTGATTATTGGGTAGGTTCTGCTCCAAAAGTCATCTTTTGTTGTGAGGACATTCATCTTCTCCCCTGTGATGAAATGCTCGCTAAGAAGGAGGGGTGGAAGCAGGAAAACTGATCTCAAAAGCCTCAAGATCACAGGCAAAGAGCATTATTTATAGACCTGTACTGGAAATCAAGTTCAATCTGTGTGAATGCACTACATTAAACCAATAACAGACAACAAGCTTGTGAATATTTGGCAGGATGATGAAATCGGCCACAGCCTCTGTGCTGAGGGGAGTCGGGGGGGCGTACTGTCTAGGAAGGACTGGTGCTCTTCCTTTGGAGTGTGTTGTGATTGCTAGCTGGTTCCACAGATCCTTGCTGAATATTATGCCATTAAACAGTATGAAAGAAAATCAAAATATATGTTTATGGGGGTACTAAATAGTAAGTGCCCTTTCAAATGCTCTTTAATGGCTAGGCTTTAAAGTCGTCCTGGAGCACCCTCAGAAAGCGAGAGCAGCAGGTTTTGCAGATTTCTGTGGCTGCAAACCACCACGAGATGCTGAATGCCAAGTGCGCTGGAATTTATGAACACCCACAGTCTGTACCCTTAAAGGCATACTCCCAAAGACAAAACAGCCCTCTTCCCTGTCTATTCTTTTTATTACGATTATTGAAGCGTATTTGATTTACAATGTTGTGTTAGTTTCAAGTGTATAGCAAAGTGATTCAGTTATATACACATACATTTTTTCAGATTATTTTCCCTTGTAGATTATTAAAACCTTTGAGTATAGTTTCCTGTAGTAGGTCCTTGTTGGTTATCTATTTTAAATACAGCGGTGTGTTTTATATACAGTGTATAAATTCTTGAATTTTAGTTTTTAGTTTTCATTAAAAAGCAGTGATTTCTCACTGTATTTTTCAGTGTGTTTTTCTGAGCTGTATTTTTCTCAGAACTTGAGTGACAATTGATGTTTGGCTTGACATAATAGCAAATATACTTCCTGGGGCAATCAAAGAAGGAACGTATGTTTGGATAGCAGTAGATTAAAGCAGTTTCTAAAGAAGAAAATATATTTTGCCATGTAAAAATGAAGATATAATTAAGAACATTTCTAGACTAAGTGCAATTCTTGTAGTATATTGTAGATTGTATATTTGTTATGTTAAATGTACTGGGGCTCCATCTATGAACAGACACCCGGGCCAAGATAACAGAAAAGGAGGTCCAGAAATAAACCAAAAAAGTAATGTACTTTAACATCTGGAAAGGAAACATCTCAAACCAGTGTAGGGGAGGGAAAGGGGGAGATTTTTTTGTTCTATAACTAGTATAGGATAATTGGATAGCCAACAGGAAAAAAAAAAATCAAAAGTTGGATCTTCCCTCATACCATGCTCAAGGATAAAGTTAAGAAAAGGTAAAGATTTTTTTTAAATGAAGAAAAGGAAAGAAACCAGACAAGCACTACAGAAATGCACGGGAGAGTTTCTTTGTTGGAGTTTTTCCTTGTCATGGGGATGGGAGAGAAGAGACAGGCAGAAACCATAAAAGATTTGTATGACCACATACAAGCCAGAACTTCTGCATGGAAAAGTCCTTATGCAAAATCAAAAGACAATGAATTGGGGGAAATATTTGCAACCCATAATACAACATAGCATAAATTTTTCAAAAACATAAAGAGCTCATAGAAATCAATAAGAAAATATCAATACCTGAAATATGGGCAAAGTATCTCAAGTGAGGATTAACAGGAAAATAAATGCAATTGGCTTTGAAACGTATAAAAGATATTTGACTTCATTAATAATAGAAATTTAAATTATAACTGTAGGGTTGCCCTGGTTTTTTAACCTGTCAGATTGGCAGAATTTCAGAAGTTTAATATTACCCTTTGTTGGGAAGGTATGAGGAAATGGGTACTTTTGTACACTGCTGATGGGAGTGTAAATTGGAATAGCGTCTATGAAGTCAATTTGACAATATTCATCAAAGTTACAAATGCAAATTTTTTTAACCTAGAAATTTCACCTCTGAGAGTCTATCACTTATATATATTTGCATACATATAAAATGACATACACAAGGTTATAAAAGCAAAATAATGAGAATAACCTGAATATCCATCAAGAGACTGATAAAATGAATTATAGAACGTAAGGGAAATCAGTCCTGAATATTCATTAAAAGGACTGATGCTGAAGCTCCAATACTTTGGCCACAGGATGTAGAGAGATCACTCATTGAAAAAGACCCTCATGCTGAGAAAGAGAAGGGGCCAACAGAGGCTGAGACGGTGGATGGCATCACTGACTCCATGGACATGAGTTTGAGCAAACTTTGGAAAATAGTGAAGGACATGGAAGCCTGGCATGCTGCAATCTATGGGGTCGCAAAGAGTCGATGCGACTTAGTGACTGAACAACAACCATAGCAAATTATACTAGTATAAAAGGAAAAAAGAGGAAGAATGTCCCTGTGTTCTGATACAAAAAGACGACCAGATATAGTGTCAAGTGAAAAGTGCAGAGCAGTGTGAGTAGCAGGCTAACATTTGTGAATGCAAGAGGTAAGAGAAAAATCTCTGTATTTTCTAATATTTGCATAAAGAAATCCCAGAAAACTACAAAAGAATCTAATAATAATGGCTGTGGAGAATTAAGAGAGAACTGCATTTCAGGGGTGGGAGGGAAATTTGTCATAATAAACCTTTTAATCTTTTAAAATTATGTTTTACCAAGTATGCCTACTTAAAACTTTGTATCATTAAGAACTAAATTACACAGTTAAATAAAAATTAAATTAGATCATTTTAAGTTCAAATAAATGAAAAAATTCACAGGAAAATTGTACCAATGCTAATGAAAGTAATTGCTGATTTGGGCAGATATATGTCTAGCAATGCAGTGATGAACAAAGATTCAGAGTGTTTTTTTTTTTTTTTTTAGGAGCTGTTATTTATTTGGTCCCTGTCTATAATGTATCCCTTTATTTATATGCTATATCTCTCCATTTTCTGGTTAAAAATCTAGAAAATTAAAAATTAAGGAATGATTATGTTTATATTGGTTAGCTCAAAAAACCATTTAAATAAAAAGTTCTTCTTTTTAGTAATCCCTCATCTTTAAAAACTTATGTCCACATTCCCAAAGTAGAAATTGACCCCAACACACTCTCACCACCAAAAGAAAGTTTGCCCAAATCTTCCGTTTGACTTCAGTCCTAACTTCCGCCAAGCTATCTTTGGGTTAAACAGAACGTAAGGTTAAAGCAGCAGAGCCTGGAGAATCAAAGAGTTGATGCTACAATTGTATAGTTAAAAACTATATTTACTCTAAATTGCAAAATGGTAGGTATTGTATGTGATGTTTAAGTTGCAGCGATTGTTCTAGTAATAAATGTAATATTCAGCAGCATTTTTCATAGATTACTCAGTTCGTCATTAGTGCCATTTTGCCTCTTTATAATAATGTGCACTTTCCTTTAGAAAGAGCTTGGTTATTTCTTTGGTTGGGCCTATTTGCTCCTTTTTTATGTGAGAGTTTTCAATACTCTGAAATGATGCAGAGCAAAAAAGGTCCATCCACTTCACTTGTGTTGCCTCCTGCGTTACCTAAACCACAACAGAACAATGACAGACAACAGAGCCTTTCTCCTGCTAACAATTCAGTCACCATGACAACCAGCAGAAGAACGCTGGGCCAGAAAAAAGCACTGAGCTTGAGGGACTAGACTAATCAAAAAATGGAATAACATGGCAACAATTACACTGATGAGTGAGAGGGAAGCTACAGATGCATCCAGACACCTATGGCACCACAGACTCAATGCATTCAGCGTTTCGTGTTTAGTGTCTTGTGTTTCTGAGAGCAGGTAAATAGACAAGATCGAATTGTGTAACAGAATGTCAGTGCTCTAGTTAAATAGAAAATTCCTTTCCTTTGGCTGTGCTACTTCAAGCGCATTGAAGAGGGTTTAGGGGAGATGAGGTTTTGAAGTGAAATGTGTAATAGATACAATATGAGTGCCACAAGGCAACATTATTTAGTTTTAAAAAAGTAAACTGGGATATGTCCCCCCCACCTTTTTTTTTTTTTCAAATATATAGGCACAAATAAAGGGAGAAAGCCAGTGGATTGGTGACTGACGCTGTCTTAAAACTCAGCTTCTTGTCAAGAACATACACGGTTCACCTCCCTTAACATGGTTCTGCACTATATTGATTTCTATTGACATAATCAAGCACCATGATTTTTTAAAAATTATTTATTGAAGCATTGTTAATTTACAATATTGTGTGAATTTCTGCTATACAACAAAGCGATTCACCTCTACATATATATATGTATGTGTGTGTGTATATTCTTTTTCATATTCTTTTCCATTGTGGTTTATCACAGGATATTGAATATAGTTCCCTGTGCTCTACAGTAGGACCTGTTGTTTATCCATTCTATATATAGTAGTTTGCATCTGCTAATCCCAAACTCCTAATCCATTCCTGCACATACCCCCAGCCCCCAGCAACCACAAGTCTGTTCTCTGTGTCTGTTAGTTCAAGCACCATGATTTAAGCTGTGCCATTCTAATGTCTGGAGGAAGTTAAGCTGAAAGGGACAGGATGGTTCTGTGGGTCAGAAAACAGGAGCAGAGGTGTATATTCTACTCATGTCCTGCCTTAACCTCCTTAGAATTCCCTCCATTCCTGAGGAGGTTAGTATAGTGTATATGTATATTTCTTTTAAAGCATTTACCCTGGCCTCACGTTTGCATGTGTGCAGGTGTTCTTGTTGGCTTGTAAGTCAGTCTGGCATACACTGACCTCTGCTTCAGCTTCTCAGGTTAAATTTTCTCACAGTGTTTGTACGTTATGTGTTGTGCCTACTTACTTTGGTGGGTGTTTTTTAGTGAACCACATTATCTGGTCTTGATTTATCAAAAGCAAATTTTCCTTCCCCTCCCCTAAGCAGAAAAATTCAAGTTAGAATAAGTTTATTAAATCATAAATAGGAACTGATAGCCTCCTCTCCAAAAAAAGGTGAAAATTTTGAAATATTGTCATTTCCAGAGAGAAATTCCTCATAGAGGATTGAGATCTAACTTCTAAGTTGCTCAGTTTAAGTCATTTGTGTTGTGGTGGGGTTGAGTTAATTTCATCTGCACAGATTTCATAAACTATAGCATTTCCAGTTCTCTGTCCTATAATTTAGTATATTTTCTTAGTCTGACTCCTGTGACTCAGTTTGTCTAAAATGGGCTACTTTTTACTCTCTGCTAGTTGTTGTTGGTTTGTTTTTTTTTTTTTTTTTAAGTATGGACAGGGGCAGGGTAGAAGAGGCAGCATAATGAATTTGCTTTGAGTCTCTAAATAAATGTGTATTAACGAACTTTTCTGTATGAATGAACAAGTTATCTTCTTTATTTTAGTCTTGGTGAGGCCAAAAGCTTCTAGGTAGAAATCGCTCTTTGGGAAGATGATTCTAAATTAGTTTTCCTATGTTATTTTTCCTGTTGTTCAGGTGAGAGGATCAGCATGGTTAGAATGATCCGCTTCTGTGAAGCCAAGTTACACTAGAAACGGAGTTCTACTCAGAGAGTCATTAAATAGAGGCTGGAAGACAGCAAAGAAACATAAAGTGATAGTTGAAGAAAAATTTATATCAAGAAACCCTGCCCCCCTGACCTTTCCAGCTCTGGGTTTTCCAGCAGCCAGGCAAAGAGAGAAACTGTCTGAATTACACAGCCCTCCTTGGCTAATCATAAGCATTGTGTTGGTTCTTTAAGAGGAGCAACCTTTTTCTGTCCCTGAACTCTTCCAGGTGGAATTTGTCCGGGAAAGGGTGTATAGGAGGCGGCCAGTGAATTGCCACCAGAAGGGGCTTGCAGCAGAGGTGGGGACAGTCCATCTGGAGGAGGGTTTGTCCTTCTGACTTTGGCTGATGTGCATTCTGAGTCAGGAGCAGAGAAGGGCCATTCTTTTCCTCTCTGTGATCGAGGAGGGTTGAAGAAGTGGAAAGGAGAAAAGAACAATCTCTCCTGACCAGAAAAAAAGAGATCCAGGTCACCCGGAAGGAACTTAGAATAAGGAACTTATTTGGAAACTACCCTGTAGAGGAGGACTTGAATTTGGCTCAAGTGGTACTTGGTTTCACCAATGACCTTGTTTTAAAGGTAAAGCAACAATGACTAGATATCAGAGGGGCTCAGCAGACCCGGGAGGGCCTCTTCCTTGAGGAAGTCCGGTAGAGCTGCTGCCAGATTTCTTTCCAATCTTGAATGAAAAGCAAGAGTTTTCTATGAGATTCTTGTGAAAAAGGTGAGAAAACTAAATCAGCATTGTAGGAGATAAACAGTGGCATCTTGAGCAGACCACACTTTACAAAAGCCAGATTTTATTTTAGACAACATAAGCGTGTTTGTTCTTTCCATACAGACTCTTTTACTGAACTTCGAAGAAAATCTGCTTATCAGTGTTAACAGCCTTGTCTGAGTTGCCAGATAAAAGGCCACAGCAATTGGAAGAAAGTTATCTTTAAAATGTTTCCATTATGCTTGGTGACAATGCCGCCTCCACTGAGGATTTCTCTAGTATGTATTTTTCTTTCCCTTTTCCTATGGATGAAGCAAGAATCAAAAAGGACTTTTATCTCTGCCTCTGGAGAACAATACGAGCAAGCAAACACTGAGCCTGGCGTTGCATGAAGCTCGAAGATGCTTTAGGGCACTGGTGACACCATACACGTGCGTCAAGGCAAGAGTCTTTTAGTCTAGGAAATTCAACAAAGTATGGTAATTTGTGCCTGATTCCCAAACAGAGTTTGTTCCTGTTTAATTCCTGCTCTTTTATTCCTCTCAGTGGCTCCCACACTCAGGAGTATGTTTTAAGGGGATAAATTCACTGAGGTTACAGATTAAGGGAAGAAACAGCCCACTGGTTCCATTCACCCTCCCCCATGCCATGTTTCATTAAAGGATAAAGGCCAACAGTTAAGGGGTATTTACCCTGCACAGGTGCCAGGTGAGTGCCCTCTACCCCTTGCTGCAGTCCTGTGGCCAAGTTCCTATATTAATCTGGCATTCCTTCAACACAGTTTTGGAGGACCTGTGCTACAAGCCAGCTAATATAGAGCTAAATATTGAGGTTCCATGATAATTAAGATATGGCACCCTGCACAGAAATGGGAAGAATCACCAACAAAGCAGCTAAGAGATTACCCTAAGGAAGAAGTAGTATCTGAATGTGAAGTCACTTGTGTAATTCTGAAGGTTGTGCCCTTTCCTCCACACGGTGGTACTTTTCTCAACTGGTTCCTGCCTTCTGATTTGTGAGTTTCCTGAGGCTAAGAGCACTATTTGGGGCTCAAGTCAAAGGTCGCCATATCTTAGCTGAGTGACCTTGGGAAAGTCATTAAACTTCTCTAGCCTCAGTAATTTTACCTAAACAAGAAGTCTAATACCAACCTCATCCTTACATTCTGAGGTTTAAATGAGATTTCATGCAAAAAGCCTTTAGCACTGTGCCCAGCACATAGTAAATGCTCAGTAGATTTAAAATTTGATTATCGTCTTATTCTGTATGACTTTTACACTGAGGGACTTCTGAGACTGTTTGCTTTCACATAGAATTAAAACTTCTTCCCCTCCTTCCCCGGCTGGCTTTGCCTCATGGCCTGTCAAGGTTTCTGCTCTGACCTCAGGTAACATTTGTCATGATTTAGCCATTCACACTGGGTCCAGAGGAGCAGAGACAGAGAAATGTCCTTGTGCTCTGGTGCACACTTATGACTTCATAGAATGTTTCCAGGAAGAGAGGAGCCTACAGAAGAATTAAGACTTGAGTTTTTCTCTCTGGGCTGGGTAATACATCGAGGAAATCACAGGCAACTCATCGTCATTTTAGAGTCTGTCATGGTTAGCATACAGTAAGAGCTCATTAAATATTATGGACAGGGGTTCCCTGGTGGTCCAGTGGTTAAGACTCCATGCTCATGCTGCAGGGGACACGGGTTCAACCCCTGGTCAAGGAACTAAGATCTTACATGTTGTGGGGTCAAAAAACATGTGAATGAGTGAAAGAATGAAAATTGACCCCAAATTTCCATTTATTTGTTGTTGCCTTTAAATGGATGCATTTTTGCTTTTCAAAAGAAACAGAGAAACATCTGCAAAATGTAATATGAAGAATGGTTTTGTCGGGTGCTGAGATTGGCAGGTGATAGTTTTTCTTTGTACTTTGAGAATTTTGTGGATTGATAACATTGACAGCAGTTAATGGAAAAGCTTGGTATTCCTTGACCAAAGAGTAACATGATGAGAGCTGGAGCCTCTGGAAGTTTAACATGCTGGTGGAGCACAGCATGGTCCTTGCCCTATACTCCCCAGGTACTGAGCAGACCACGGTTAATATCCCTTTGCAGTTCAAATTATGTCTGTCTTTCAACGAGCTCTCAGCTCATTGAAGCCACAGTGACATTCAGCCTTCATTTAGGGGGCTGACATGGCCAGTCCCATTGGACTGGAATCAAGATTATGCCCTTGACCCAAGTTTAAGGTCCCATATTCTGCTTTCCTGAAATCTAACCTTCTATACCATTGCTCACAGTAATGACTTAATTCTCCCACTCTCTACCACTGGTGCAAATCCTCATTGATATATGCAATCAGCAGGAGCCAGGATACCTAATTATGTTTAGTTTATAAGCAATGTCATTCTTAATGGCTTAAGAAGGTTTTGATCTTTCTCCTTTCCACTGTGGCAATTGACTCTCTCAGAACTGGTGTTTTAGCAATGATTTGCATACTCTTATCTCTTCTTCAAAATTAGATGGGACATGAAGATACACTATGTAGACTCTGAACTCTGTTGCTTCCAAACTGGGCTGTGAAGTTGCTGTAAAGGTTATGAGTCACTGAGAACAAGTTCAGTCCAATCCTTTCCCCTTTGACCCCACGGGTTATTTTGAAAGCTGCCCCCTAAATCACGCTATCAGTTGGGTCTACACAGGATAACAGCTGTGCCTCTGAGTGCAGGTTCAATGTCTGGCCAGTAGGTTATTGGGGATCAACAGCACAAGGCTTATCCTCTCAGGCCACCTTGGTCTTTATCTGGCCAGAACTAATGTTGAGGAGACAGCGCTCTAGGAAGAACGGAGTTGGTCTCACAGGTGTGGCAAATTTATAAATGGAGTTAGTCTTGATTACA
>SJYC01113805.1:0-12765 GCA_006408675.1 Madoqua kirkii
AACATAAGTAGGAAAAAAACTGAAATACCTAAATTATGTAGAATGGCATTCCGTGAAATATGATAAATTTTTTTTAATGTGAATAGTATTCAGAAATATGAAAAAGACTTGGGAAACTAGAAAAATTAAGAAACAAAATTATGTACATACAATAACAATGTAAAAAATGTTTCAAAAATAAAACTAAGAACAGAAAATTAGAAAGAGAAAAACATATAGTAAAAAAATCTAAAGCATTCTTATTCCAGCATAATGGCAATGAAGGTTTTCCAAGAGTCTTCATCATTACAGAGCAACTATATCCACTGCTGGGCTTACAGAAAGGAATCCCTAGTTTCTAGGAATCCCTAGCAGCACTGCCTTCCAAAAATATAATCTGAGGTCTACTTGGGAGTTGTGGCCCATGACAGAAGTGGAGTGACTCTACATTTTGATACCAACAGTCAAGCCATTGAGACAGATCCTGCCGTTGGGCC
Source organism: Madoqua kirkii (assembly GCA_006408675.1). Taxonomy (NCBI): domain Eukaryota; kingdom Metazoa; phylum Chordata; class Mammalia; order Artiodactyla; family Bovidae; genus Madoqua; species Madoqua kirkii. Next base: position 477 of record SJYC01113805.1, read on the forward strand.
TTGAGCAGATGGAATCACTGGGTCAGAAACGCAAATTAAGATCAAGTAATAACAACAACAAAAAAGATCAAGTAACATGTTTGACTTCCCTGGTGCTCCAGTGGTTAAGACTCCACACTTCCAGTGCAGAGGCCATGGGTTCAAACTAAGATCCCACCTGCCATGTGATGTGGCCAAAAAAATAAATAAATAAAGGTAATAGAAACTCATAGTTAAAGACCACCTGAGAAAAAAAAATCCCACAGGAAATAACAAACTAAATAAACAAAGACCACCAGGCATAGGAGGAGGCAAATAAACTTCTATATTTTTAAAAACTGGGGGAGTAAGGATTCAAGAAAACAAGATAAGAAAGGAATAAAAAGAAACATGAAAAGAAAAACAAGTGGAAATCAATATCAAGGTAAAGAAACAAGTCCAAATATATCAATAATCACAACCACCATTAAGTAGACTAACTAGCAATTAAAGATTTTACTGACAGGATTAAACAAAATTCAGCTACGTGATGATTACAAAATACATACCTAAAACAAAAACATGCAAAAGTAGAAAATGAAAGATGAAGAAAGATAACCCAGGCAAATATTAACTTGGATCTAGGTGAAAAAATTATGAATTCAGGGAATTTGAACAAAGACAATATACTAGATAACATTAAGAAAGTTTCATAGTAGATAAATACCATATGTGGAATCTAAAATATGACATAAATGAACCTATCTAAGAAACAAAAACAGAGACACAGAGACTGGTAGTTCCTAGAGGGAGAGGGGGTTGGGGGAAGGAAGGCTGGGGTTAGCAGTTTCAAGCTTTTATATATAGAACAAATAAACAAGGTCCTACTGTATAGTACAGAGAACTATATTCAGTTCCTATGATGACCCACAATGGAAAAGAATATATTTTTAAAAAAGAACGTAAAAATAAAAGTTTTATAATGGTCTGTGGTTTACTTATAAAAAAAAAGCATACAGCTGAATACAGGAAATATTGTGGGTGAAATATAATAAAGTGAATTTGCTTTAAAAAAATTTGGGGGGTAAAAGGTGAAGAGAGTAAGGATGAAAAAAGATGAAAAAAGAAATGTCATCAGGTGACCACTATGAAGTTAGATGAGTACATGGTGGTTCAATATACTACTGCCAGTTTTTGAATATGTTTGAAATTTTCCAATTTTAAGTAAAAACAAATGAATAAAATAACAAACTCAAAGGATGAAACTAAAGCAGGTAGTTAAGGGGGAAAAAATCCCAAAGGCCAAAAATTAATGAGGTAAACACACAATTGAAGAATAGACCCAAGAGAAAAGAGATAATTAATGCATGAAAAAGATCTATGAAATGGAAAATAAAGGTAGACTAGATAAGAGAAAGAAAGCCAAAACTGATTCTTTATAAAATCAGATAACCAATAAAAGAAATAAAAAAACAACATAATTACAGATAGAGCAGATGTGAAAAAATATAAAGAAATAAGGAAAACCTTTTGCCAAGAAAGTTGAAAACAAACTCAAAACAGTCAAGTTCAAACTGGTAAAGAAAGGTATGAATTACCAAAAATCACTCACAGAGATAGAAAACCTAAATGGCCATATAACCTATATGGTCATATAATCATTCAAGAAATTAAACCAGTATTCAAAACTCATCTCACAATAAAAACTTTCAAGAAACAGATAATTCTAATAATTTTATACAAATTATTCCTGAGGATGGAAATGAGGAAATATTCTTCAACTCATTCTATGAGACCTATGCAACCATGATACCCAAACCACACAAGGATGTTACAACTGTATCATAACCAATTTGGGCTGACATTAGAACATCTATTAAAGTCATTCATCAAATTAATAGACTAAATGAAAAAAACATATCAGTAAATGCAGGAAAGGGTGTCTGATAAGATTCAATACCAGTTCAGATAAAAATTCTTACCATACTACCTCAACCTGATAAATAGTACATTAGGCTAAATAAACACTAGAAACATTTCCTTTAAAATTCAGTAATGAGCCAAAATGCCAACTATCACCACTTTTATTCCCTGATGCACTGTAGATCCTTAGCTAGTACAGCAAGATAAACATAAATAGACAAATAATGATTTGAACTGAAGTGAGAAAAATGATGTTATTTGCACAGGATGTGATGGTCCACACAGGAAATCCAAAGCACTTACATGGTAACTGGCTATAATACCAACAAGTAGAAAGGCTAGCTATAAAATCATATAAAAATTAAATCAAGCAATAGACTAAATATGTAATGTTTCTAAAAGACACAATGAAGCTTATAAGGTGTCCATAAATATATCTAACAAAAAATGTCAAAGTTCTGTATGCAATTTCATTCAGAATTCCAACAAAGACTTTTGTACAACATCAAAAAATGATTCTAAAATGCATGTGGAATAGCAAGATATCTACAGTCCTTACATTACTCAAAAAAAAAATAAAAAAGAAAGAAAGACAAACTCAAAGGATGAAACTAAAGCAGGTAGTTAAGGGGGAAAAAATCCCAAAGGCCAAAAATTAATGAGGTAAACACACAATTGAAGAATAGACCCAAGAGAAAAGAGATAATTAATGCATGAAAAAGAATCTATGAAATGGAAAATAAAGGTAGACTAGATAAGAGAAAGAAAGCCAAAACTGATTCTTTATAAAATCAGATAACCAATAAAAGAAATAAAAAAACAACATAATTACAGATAGAGCAGATGTGAAAAAATATAAAGAAATAAGGAAAACCTTTTGCCAAGAAAGTTGAAAACAAACTCAAAACAGTCAAGTTCAAACTGGTAAAGAAAGGTATGAATTACCAAAAATCACTCACAGAGATAGAAAACCTAAATGGCCATATAACCTATATGGTCATATAATCATTCAAGAAATTAAACCAGTATTCAAAACTCATCTCACAATAAAAACTTTCAAGAAACAGATAATTCTAATAATTTTATACAAATTATTCCTGAGGATGGAAATGAGGAAATATTCTTCAACTCATTCTATGAGACCTATGCAACCATGATACCCAAACCACACAAGGATGTTACAACTGTATCATAACCAATTTGGGCTGACATTAGAACATCTATTAAAGTCATTCATCAAATTAATAGACTAAATGAAAAAAACATATCAGTAAATGCAGGAAAGGGTGTCTGATAAGATTCAATACCAGTTCAGATAAAAATTCTTACCATACTACCTCAACCTGATAAATAGTACATTAGGCTAAATAAACACTAGAAACATTTCCTTTAAAATTCAGTAATGAGCCAAAATGCCAACTATCACCACTTTTATTCCCTGATGCACTGTAGATCCTTAGCTAGTACAGCAAGATAAACATAAATAGACAAATAATGATTTGAACTGAAGTGAGAAAAATGATGTTATTTGCACAGGATGTGATGGTCCACACAGGAAATCCAAAGCACTTACATGGTAACTGGCTATAATACCAACAAGTAGAAAGGCTAGCTATAAAATCATATAAAAATTAAATCAAGCAATAGACTAAATATGTAATGTTTCTAAAAGACACAATGAAGCTTATAAGGTGTCCATAAATATATCTAACAAAAAATGTCAAAGTTCTGTATGCAATTTCATTCAGAATTCCAACAAAGACTTTTGTACAACATCAAAAAATGATTCTAAAATGCATGTGGAATAGCAAGATATCTACAGTCCTTACATACTCAAAAAAAAAATAAAAAAGAAAGAAAGAAACACACGGTCAAGGGACTTGTCCTACCAAATGTAAGGACTTATTATAAAACTGTACTCTATTATTGTTTTAAGAAGTAACACTACAGCTCACTGGGGAAAGAAGAAACTATTTAATCAGTGGTTATCCTTAGAATGGAAAAAAAGCAATTCTGGACAGATTAGGGCCTTAAATAATAAATGCTCAACTTTAAAATCATTCCTACAACAAAATGAAAAACCCAAGACGTTGCCAAATTTAAAACATACCTGCATATGGAGCCATTCCTAATATAGTAGGCATCAAGCCTCTGTAAAATCCAAGGAAACCACCTTCCTGATGCATGAAGAAAAATTAGAAGTAAAATTACATTGAGCTCATTATGATAAATGCAAAAGAACAAAAGCATACATTATAATGGAAATATTATCCTGGACGCACACTAAAACACAGATATGTTTTCATAATTATTATTGTTAATAATTATAAGTAAAACAAAAACTACTTAGATAACACTAAATATAATTGCCTAAGTATAAAAGGGCATGTTATAGACAAGAAAAGTAAAAATGAAATACCTTTGCATAAATCGTTTTGAATGCATGAATAATTCCTGTATAAGTGTGTTCCCCTTTCACCTGGAATGCTAAGCGTACTCTAACCATGTCAAGAGGATAAGTACAGATAACTGCTGTCATACCTGAAAAGAAAGTAGAAACTTAAAATGTATAAGAATCATTATATATATATATCTTTCCTATCATTAGTAATGTCTCAAATTATATAGTAATGATAAAAACCCAATGAAATCCAAGGTAATATTACTGACAGAATTATATACTAATATCATCAGCTAAAAACCATCTATTCAAATTCTTCCCACTGTGCAGTTAAAATGTTAGCACCAAAAGAGTACAGTGTTAGCGGATCATGAGTATTTTAAAAATTCTATTACTTGTCAGATAAGATGTCAGAAAAGAAAAACTGACTATCTCCATAGCAGTAGGCAGGACATCTGACATTTTACTTATTTTTTCTAATCCTAAAATGGAGATATGCTTAAATTACCTAAAGAATTCTTTTAAAAATAAAATAAGGACACTTTTTTTTAAAAAATTCAAAGCATAATCAGTATCTTCTTTTTAAAACTGAAGTAAGGGGAATTCCCTGGTGGTCCGGTGGTTAGGACTCCATACTCTCACTGCCAAGGGCCTGGATTCAATCCCTGATCAGTGAACTAATAAGATACCCTGGGGCATGACAGAAAAAAAAAATCTGAAAAATATATAATATTTAGATAAATTTGTTACCAACTAAACATAATAAGGGGCTTCCCTGATAGTTCAGCTGGTAAAGAATCCACCTGCAATGCAGGAGACCTGGGTTGAATCCCTGGGTTGGGAAGATCCCCTGGAGAAGGGAAAGGCTACTGCTGCTGCTGCCACTCCCGGATTCTGGCCTGGAGAACTCCATGGACTGTAGTCAGATATGACTGAGTGACTTTCACTTTAAACATAATAAAAATATAATGTCCAAAGTAATAGAAACAATTTGTTTTAGGGATAAAATATCTTGATAAGCTAATTTAGTTATTAAGTCTTAGATTTTTATCAATATATGATTTATAAAAAATTCTAAAACTAAATTCATAAACTAACAAGCTGAGTTTTTATTTTTATCTTCTTTATTGCAGTATAGTTGATGTATGAGTTACTTTTTAAAGTAAAAATAGTCTTCTATTTTTGAAAAGCACCAAAGACTTGACCAAATCCACAGAGTTTCTGTATGACAGAGTAGAATTTGAGACTAAATTTTCTGGTTCATATCACAACATATATTGCCTTCCCTATAATTACATTTTTTCAAACATTTACTTAATTACTTTCTAACATTTAAATTTTTAGTTCAGAAATTCAAGCAGTCAGGGCTTCCCTGGTGGCTTAGTGGTAAAGAAGCCGCCAGAATGCAGGAGACACAGGTTTGATCCCTGATCCAGGAAGATTCTCACATGCTATGAAGTAACGAAGCTACTCACCTGAGGCTCTAGAACCCACGCTCCATAACAAGAGGAGCCACGGAAAAAGAGAAGTCCACCACAACTACAGAGTAGCCCCTATTCGGAGCAATTAGAAAAAAACTCCTGCAGCAACAAAGACCCAGCTCAGCCATAAATAAACATAATAAAAATATAATGTAACTTTTATGTTTTTAAAAAGAAGAATTCCAGCAGTCCAGTTGTTGGAAATGTCAATCCTTCATTTCAGTCAATTTGATTTTAAGCTCTCCATCTGAGCTATTTGTTTTCAAGCTATTCGTTTCCCAACTATTTAACTTGTTTTTTTTTTAATCTATTGGTATTCAAACTAGCCATGTCTGGCAGTCCAGGCAGTGACTTTTCTAAATGGCCTCTTTTAAGTCTGAGTCTAAACCAATACACTGCAAATGTGATGTTCCTAAGACAAGGTTTGGCGGTAATACCATGTTTAATTCACAGCAAATATCTTATTATCCAGATATTTTTAAAACTACGTATTCTGCAGCGTGGCTTAATTTTTTGCAGCCTGTGCTAAATATTTCGCAAGGGAAATTTTTACAAAATGAAATGAAGAGAGATTTTCTATAAACAAGTTTCATGTTTATTGAAATGGTTCATATAAAAGAGTTTAACAACTATAGAAAAGAATAAAAAAACTGACCATTTTTTAACGCTTGATCATGGTGACACAATTTGGTTAAACATCAGATTTTGCTAGGATTTATTTACCCAAATCATCACTATTCATTTCATTTTTTAAACTTCTATAAACTTTTACAAATCCTGTATTTTTTTTCTGCTTCCTATCTGGATCACTTTTGTCTTGACTCTCTCATTTGCTCTCCCAGACTCCATTTATTTCTTCTTTCCTCTTATATGTCCCAAGCCTTCTCATTGTCTTCTTACTGGCTTCCAGTGGCTTCAGTTCAGTTCAGTTCAGTAGTTCAGTCGTGCCCAACTCTGCGACCTCATGAATAGCAGCACGCCAGGCCTCCCTGTTCATTACCATCTCTCAGAGTTCACTCAGACTCACGTCCATTGAGTCTGTGATGCCATCCAGCCATCTCATCCTCAGTCGTCCCCTTCTCCTCCTGCGCCCAATCCCTCTCAGAATCAGAGTCTTTTCCAATGAGTCAACTCTTCGCATGAGGTGGCCAAAGTACTGGAGTTTCAGCTTTAGCATCATTCCTTCCAAAGAACACTCAGGGCTGATCTCCTTCAGAATGGACTGGTTGGATCTCCTTGCAGTCTAAGGGACTCTCAAGAGTCTTCTCCAACACCACAGTTCAAAAGCATCAATTCTTCGGCGCTCAGCCTTCTTCACAGTCCAACTCTCACATCCATACATGACCACAGGAAAAACCATAGCCTTGACTAGATGGACCTTAGTCGGCAAAGCAATGTCTCTGCTTTTGAATATACTATCTAGGTTGGTCATAATTTTTCTTCCAAGGAGTAAGCATCTTCTAATTTCATGGCTGCAGTCACCATCTGCAGTGATTTTGGAGCCCAGAAAAATAAGTCTGACACTGTTTCCACTGTTTCCCCATCTATTTGCCATAAAGTGATAGGACCAGATGCCATGATCTTCATTTTCTGAATGTTGAGCTTTAAGTCAACTTTTTCATTCTCCTCTTTCACTTTCATCAAGAGGCTTTTTAGCTCCTCTTCACTTTCTGCCATAAGGGTGGTGTCATCTGCATATCTGAGGTTATTGATATTTCTCCCGGCAATCTTGATTCCAGCTTATGTTTCTTCCAGTCCAGCGTTTCTCATGATGTACTCTGCATATAAGTTAAATAAAAAGGGTGACAATATATAGCCTTGACGCACTCCTTTTCCTATTTGGAATCAGTCTGTTGTTCCATGTCCAGTTCTAACTGTTGCTTCCTGACCTGCACACAGATTTCTCAAGAGGCTGGTCAGGTGGTCTGGTATTACCATCTCTTTCAGAATTTTCCACAGTTTATTGTGATCCACACAGTCAAAGGCTTTGGCATAGTCAATAAAGCAGAAATAGATGTTTTTCTGTAACTCTCTTGCTTTTTCCATGATCCAGAAGATGTTGGCAATTTGATCTCTGGTTCCTCTGCCTTTTCTAAAACCAGCTTGAATAAATGGATTAACAAAGTGACCAAAATAGTAAACTCTGTAGAAAATGAGGTCATCCAGAAATGTGTAAAGGTAAAGGAGGCATTAACTTAAAAGCTGTAAGACTATAACTCAGGCTGAGAAACTGCCATAACATAACTATACCTCAGAGAATGGTAAAAACAATGCCTATGATTACTATAATACTCAACTGATGATCTAGTTTTACAATTTTTCAGCCAGTTGATTTCAGCATGTTTTTATATGGTGTGTTTCTTTTGAATTTGAGCAATTAATCAAATCTTCCTAAATAAAAACAAAATATTTTAACCAGGATGTTTAAAAATTACAATTTTTTTTTGGGGGGGGGAGTGTGCAGGGGTTGTTGTCTGATATTTCTAAAAGCAACTCAATGATTTTTAATGTAATTTTAAACTTTAGAATTTAGCAAGAAAATTTTTAGTAATTTTGTACTCTGACAAATCTTGAGAATTCCTGAAGATTTTAAATATGTTTATTTATCCTTGGAATAAGTGGGAGGTGAGAACTATTCTTCTGATAGTCATATTTTACCCTTTACTCGAAGTATAAAATTATGAAGCCCTAAGTAGAGAAAAGATTATGACATCTTACATTAATCAAACAGAAAACAATACTGCACTGTAAAGTAAGTTTGAGGTTATTCAACTAAGTTCTGTTTCACTTCATGATGACTATGTCAATGCTTTTTTAAAATACCACGTTGGACTTCAGTGGTGGTCCAGTGGCTAAGACTATCCACCTCCACTGCAGGGGGTGAGGGATCCATCCCTGCTCAGGGATCTAAGACTCCACCTGCCCTGGAACAGCCAAAATAATAACAATAAATTAAAATTAAAACATAATTGAGGGGCTTTCCTGGTGGCTCAGGGGTAAAGAATCCACCTGCCAATGCAAGAGACACGGGTTCAATCCCTGGTCCAGGAAGACTGCCCATGCTGTGAAGCAACCAAGCCCGTGCATGCACCACAACTACCGAGCCCTCTTGCCCTACAGCCCATGCTCCACAGCAAGAGAAGCCACCGCAACGGGAAGCCTGCACGCCACAACCAGAGAAAAGAGTGTGCGGCGACAGCGGCCTAGCACAGCCAAAAATAAATACACAAAACTATTTTTAAATAATTTATAACTGAAGTTCCTTTGGTTCATTATTACTTCCCAGTATATAATGAAATTTTGATGTTAAGATGACTTCATTTCAGAGAAATGAAGCTGAAAGCACCAAATGAACATGCTATTCATCAATAATCAAGTGTCATGAAAAGAAAATAATACAAAGCAGGATTTAACTCATAATCCTACTTCATCTTTCCTACAACCCTGAAAGAAAGAGTTTGACCAGTCGCTTATAAAATTTAAGAGACAAAAAAATTTTTAAGTGATGTAAGAAGTGATAAATTATAAGATTTTAAAACTTTATTAAAATTTTCCTTCTGTAAAATGAGAGATTATCATAGCACTTTCTTCATAGTATTGTTCTTTGAACTACATGTCAAGTGCCCAAAGATTACAAATCAAGTACAAGTACTCAGGTCTGTGACCAGTTCAAAGAAAGTATACAATGCACGTTAGCACTGTCATGCCAGTGTGAAACACCAGTTGACAGACCGCTGTTGCTCCAGCTCCCAAGATCTCCCCCCACCATGCCTGTGATAGTCCTCTCCCATAACCAGAACTCCCACCACCACCACATATCATTTCCTGATCCAGTCATGAAAAAGTTAACTGGAGGCTTTCAAAACCTGTCCTATTTTTTAGCATCTCTACAGTTGTTTTGCTGAACATTTTGAATACTATTCCTGGTTATTTTTTTCTACTTACTGATCTTGGGTCAGCCTATCAGAAGTGAAAAAGAACTAAGTAAACATTGGATGAGGCAAAACTATGGATAAGGCAGGTCAGGTTGCACACTATAAATCTAGGTCCAGAAAAATTCAAAATCCTATAAACTTTGTGATATCCACAAAAATTTAAGATTTTGATATATCACCTTCCCATGGTCTTAATAATGGTACAGTCTAACCTTAAAGTACAATACAGTTATTTACAAAAATAAGAAAGATCTATGTCCTGATACGGAAAAGAGTCTTGAGATAATAGTAAAAGAAAAGTTCTAATCCTATAGAATACTACTGGAAAAAAGCATAACATAAGAAACTGCTATTAATAACATGACTGCTTCCAGGGAGTGGAACTATTTTTCACTGTATAGGAATATGTATTACTAGAGCCATTATAATTTTAAAAAAATTTTTGAAAGAAAAAAATACACAGTTCCAGAAGTAGATCTGTCAAAGGGAACATATGTTTCACATAGTTTTAAGTGTAGACTACTCCTTACCATGTCCTACTGCAAAAGCCTCTGAGTTGGGATATAAATGATTTCTTGCATAATTCAGCATACGAAGATAACAAGTGTGTGCTATATAATCAATGTCACACATACCACCTAAAGCAAATTAAGTATTTAATAGGAAATTAATTTGCAGAAATAAAATATACCCACTCCTTACCTGCCATGGATCCAGCCATTAATCTGTGCACATGACCAGAAACTCCCAGTTTTGTAGTAATTAGCTAGAAACCAAAAGCAACAAATTAAATGAGATATTTCTTAAATGCTGCCAACTTCACTGTTTAATGATAAAGACTGTTTTCAAAAGGATTATAGAACTAGCTCTTTTTTTTTAAAAAAAAAAAAAAGGAAATTAGTACTGAATGTGAGTGAAATGAGCACAATTATATAAAGCTGAGCAGTGTTAATTCACATCAAAAGGAAGTCACTTATTTCCTCTGTCGCAATCTCTGTCGCAAAAGAGTCGGACACGACTTAGCGACGAAACAATAATTTTCTCTGTAGCATCCGCTCTGATTATGCACTTTTACAGAAACAATATTGCCAAATATACTATACTACACACTGATGACCACAAATACTTAAAGTGTGAATGGGATTAGTAGGAATAAAACGTAAATGAAGCATTTATGGCGGTCTTGATATAATAGCACTGCCTCTGTCTGTCTCACTAGGTTAGAATGTTGTTCCCAATCTCTACTGCTTACTTTTCATTTTAAGATACCCTGTGATGGAATGCATTTAATTCCTTTCTACACTAAGATGTTTGAGAGGACAAACTTTCAGTCAGGCAGAGAAGAGAAACTTAGTAGATGGGGAAAGGTGTTAACTTATAATGTCACTTAAAAACAGACTTTTACAATATGGTTTCACTATTTTTTAGGAAAATCCAAAGTCTCAATATTCTTCTCCTACAACTGAGAACCAAAAAGCACATCACAAAGCTATTAATCTTTTATGGATTTACTATTATCCACTTGGCTCTTCTTCATAAGTTTGAACACAAACAATCTAGTCAAAAATGACTAACAATTCTGGAACAGATAACTCCAAACTCAAGTCATATTTAAAAATTTAAATTATCAGAAGTTTTATTCTTTCAAAAAGGCATTACTTTATCCATTCATCCAAAGTAATGTTAAAAGCCAAAGCAAATGCCTTGACAACTAAGTATGCTATTCAAAGATATAAAAGAGGGAAAAAAAAAGATAAAAGTTCAAGTACCGTTTTATATTGCTCAAATGCCATAAACTGGATTGCACCATAGGGAAAAATTCGAATCATCATTGCGCCATTCCCTTTATACAATCCAAGGTATCCCTCCTTTTTGGGAACAGCACGCAATGTAGAAAATACTCCTATTTTTAGAAAGATTTTTAGAAGAAAAATACTATTACAACAGAGAAAACTACCTAAATCCAAATTTTCATGACAATCACAGATAAAAATTACTATGCCATCATTCATGATATAATTTTGCTTGATGAATTACATGAATAGTAATTTCTGTATAACACTTAAAGCTACTTGAAATACATCATATGTCCAAACAACACAAACATTCCTCATGTAAACATGTCGAACACGACTGAGTGACTAAGCACAGCATGTAAACATGTAAAAGATAGCAAGAACAGCTACAAGTTATAGTAAATTATTAATTAAATCTATAATAAGCAAAAAAATTACTAGAAATTATATTCAAAGTCCAGATATTGCAATGCAGATGACTAGGAATCTACAAGGATGAAGGAAGGTTTCCTAGACTGACCCAGATATATATGTGGTTTGTTCAAACAAGAAACTGCTAATAAAAGAAATGAAAAATCTACCCATTAAAAACTATTTACACAAGTACACAGCACCACCTATGATATATTCTTACCATAAATATAAAATGAACCTATATCCAATCAAAGTCTAGATTTAACTATCACTTTACAGAAAATACAGGTGATACAAGAAGACACTAAATAATATAGGACACTGGTGGTCCAGTGGTTAATTCGTTAATTAATTAATTAATTTTTAAAAATAACATGGGAC
>SJYC01113809.1:0-10258 GCA_006408675.1 Madoqua kirkii
AAAAGCCGAGACATTACTTTGTCAACAAAGGTTCGTCTAGTCAAGGCTATGGTTTTTCCAGTCGTCATGTATGGATGTGAGAGTTGGACTATAAAGAAAGCTGAGCACTAAAGAACTGATGCTTTTGATGTTGGAGAAGGCTCTTGAGAGTCCCTTGGACTGCAAGGAGATCCAACCAGTCCATCTTAAAGGAAATCAGTCTTGGGTGTTCATTGGAAGGACTGATGTTAAAGCTGAAGCTCCAATACTTTGGCCAAGAGCTGACTCATTTGAAAAGACCCGGATGCTGGGAAATATTGAAGGTGGGAGGAGAAGGAGACGACAGAGGATGAGATGGCTGGATGGCACCACCTACTAGATGGACATGAGTCTGAGTAAACTCCAGGAGGTGGTGATGGACAGGGAGGCCTGGCGTGCTGCGGTCCATGGGGTTGCAAAGAGTTGGACGCGAGTAAGGGTCTGAACTGACTGAGAGGAGTGGGTTGTAGGGGGTGGGACGGAGGCTCAAGAGGGAGGGGGGATGTATATGTAAACAGACCTGATTCACTTCATCGTCGGGCAGAAACTAGCACAACATTCAAAAGCAACTATGTGTGTGTGTCTCAGCCGTTCAGTTGCCTCTGACTCTTTACCTCCCCCGCCCCTGGACCGTAGCCCATCAGGATCTTCTGTCCATGGGATTCCCCAGGCAAGAATACTGGTGTGGGTTGCCCTTTCCTCCTCCAGGGGAATCTTCCCGACCCAGGGATGAAACCCAGGCCTCCTGCATTGCAGGCAGATTCTTCAGCAGCTGAGCCACAAGGGAAGCCCAAGAATACTGGAGTGGGGAGCCTATCCCTTCTCCAGGGGATCTTCCCGACCCAGGAATCGAATCCTACATTGCAGGCAGATTCTTCACCAGCTGAGCTGCCAGGGAATGAGCTACTCCAGTAAATGCTCCAATAAAATAAAATTAAATTAAAAGGGTCTTTATGGCTCCCAACTAGCCGCTAAGCTAAGAACACCTTTCACGTTCCTAAATGGCTCCATTTACTTTAAAAAAAATTTTTTTTAACATTTTTAAAAATTCCATCCTCCAGTTTTACTGAGAGATAGAACAGACATCCACCACCGGCAGAGCTGAAGGGGTTTGGCACAGCGATGTGACTGACATCAAATCGTTTAGCGAAGATTCCTCTTTTCATACAGATGATTCAAATGCTCCGGATGAAAGAAATAAAAAAAAAATACCTTTCCGTCCTTGCAACAGGCTCCGTTCCATGGGAGCTGCCTGGCCCGAGAGATCACCCCACACGTCCCCACCCTGGGGCAGCCAGCAGGCTGTGAATGATCCTTTGTGCAAAAGAGCAGCTTGGCAGTGCAAACCAGGCTCCAGAACACCCGTGGGATCATGCTGCAGAAATCTTGTTTTTTTTTTTTTTTTTTGCTGGACTGTCCCTCTCACCGTGCTCTCTATGAAACTCCCAGCAACCCAGCGGTCAGCGGACACGAACGCCATCAAGGAAGAAATGTGAGCAGCCTCTGCAGTGAGGGGCGCTCTCCACCTGGATTGCAGACAAGGCCGAATGCAGTAGCAGTTTCCAGTCTGAAGCTGCAGCTGGAGTCCCCACAGCTCTGGGGACTCCCGACCTGGAGAAGGAGCCGCCGATCCGGGGCTCCGGTGAGCTGAGCTGTCACTGGACTGAATCCCTTGACACCGACTGATATCGCATCGCGGTCTCTGCGTGTGTGTTGCTCTTCTTCTTCAGTCACTCAGTCGTGTCTGACTTTTTGCGACCCCATGAATCGCAGCATGCCAGGCCTCCCTGTCCATCACCAACTCTCAGAGCCCACTCATACTCATGCCCATTGAGTTGGTGATGCCATCCAGCCATCTCATCCTCTGTCATCCCCTTCTCCTCCTGCCCCCAGTCCCTCCCAGCATCGTGGTCTTTTCCAATGAGTCAGTTCTTTGCATCAGGTGGCCAGAGGATTGGAGTTTCAGCTGCAGCATCAGTCCTTCCAATGAACACCCAGGACTGGTCTCTTTGAGGATGGACTGGCTGGATCTCCTTGCAGTCCAAGGGACTCTCAAGAGCCTTCTCCAACACCACAGTCCAAAAGCATCAATTCTTCAGTGCTCAGCTTTCTTTACAGTCCAACTCTCACATCCATACAAGATCACAGGAAAAACCATAGCCTTGACGAGATGGACCTTTGTTGGCAAAGTAGTGTCTCTGCTTTTTAATATGCTGTCTCGGTGGGTCATAACTTTCCTTCCAGGAAGCAGGCGTCTTTTAATTTCATGGCTGCAATCACCATCCGCAGTGACTTCGGAGGTGAAAAAGAAGTGAGCTGACCTGTCGCTTTATCGAATCCCTTAACACCCACGGATACTGCACCAAGCTCTCTGTGAGTGTGTGCCTGTGTGTGTGCCTGGACAGTATTTTTCCACTTGCAAAACAGACCATCTCTGCTGCATAACCTTTTTAAGCTAACGACGGGAAAAAAAAAAATCCTAGCCGTGAAATGTTAATGGGATGCCAAATTCAGTTTTCCTGCTCCAGAGAAATCTGTGTCTTCCTGGGCACAGAGGCAAGAGGAGTTGGCAGAGGCTTAGTGCCCCACGCAGGACACTCAATTATTACAGCCGGGTCAGGACACCCCGTGACGCCCATATCTTGAGGAATGTCTGGCTATTGGCAAGCAGGGCACCAAAACTCAGAGACAGGGCCCGTTTCATGACGGTCATTTGTATGGTTTGGTTTTTTTATTCAAGTTATTCAGACACTAAGGTGCCCTGATGGCTCAGATGGTATAAAATCTGCCTGATGTCGGAGACCTGGGTTCAATCCCTGGGTTGGGAAGATCCCCTGGAGAAGGGAAAGGTTACCCACTCCCGGATTCTGGCCTGGAGAGTCCCATGGACAGAGCAGCCTGGTGGGCTACAGTCCATGGGGTCGCAGAGAGTTGGACACGACTGAGTGATTATGACAACAAACGTCATCTTATTTCTTAACATGATTTGTATGTCTGACTTGTCTTTTTTTTTAATTTATTGACACTAATTGGAGAATAATCACTTTGCAACACTGTGATGGGCTTTGCCGACATCAGCATGAGTCGCCCACGGGTGCACATGTGACCCGTGCATCCTGAATCTCTCCCCGCCTTCCCCCTCTAAGCTGCTACACAGCAGGTGCCTCTCGTCCTCACATTCCCCCTGGCCATCGACTCTGCAATGTCCCGAGAGTCGTTTTACAAAGACACAGACCTCCGTGGTTCGTGGCACAGCCGGATAATAATCATAATAAAGGAAGAGCATAAATAAATCAATAAGAAATCACATCAAGTAATAACAAAAAAATTAAAAGACCTGGGCAGGACTTCCCTGGTGGACCAGTGGCTAAGAATCCGCCTGCCGCTGCAGGAAACCTGGGTCCAGTCCATGGAGACGTGGGTCCAGTCCAGGAAGATTCCGGTGCTGTGAGGCAACAGAGCCCGGGGTCCCGAAACAAGAGAACCCATTGCGTCTTGGAGGCTGTGTACCGAAAGCGCAGTGTAGCAACCTCTCATGCTGCTAGAGAAAGCCCGCAGACAGCAAGAAAGGCCCAGGGCAGAGTGCTGGGGTGGGTCGCCTTTCCCCTCTCTGGGTGACCTTCCCAACCCAGGGGTTGAACCCAGGTCTCCCACACTGCAGGCGGATTCTTTACCAATGGCGCTCTGAGTGAAGCCTCCAAGAGGCCCAGTGCAGCCCACAAACAAATAAACAAATAAATAAAAGAAAGAAACTTGCTTAATCTTTCAAGAATTAGCAGCTGTCTCTTAAGACCCAGTCCTTGATGATGATCGATTGTTCAATAGCCCCTGAGGTTGGTTGATTCTATCCAGATTCATGAACCAGTAAGGCAGGCTGGTCAAACACTCCAGGGCAGGTGTGTGCTAAGCAATTCAGGTGTGTCCGCCTCTTTGCGACCCCAAATACTGTAGCCCTCCAGGCCCTTTTGTCCACAGGATGCTGCCTGCAAGAACACTGGGGCGGGTTGCCATGCCCTCCTCCAGGGCGTCTTCCCGACCCAGGGATTGAACCTGCGTCTCTTCCATCTCTCGCCTTGAGAGGCGGGTTCTTTAGCACCTGGGCAGGCGCAGCTGAGAAGAAAAAAAGAGACAGCAGCCCACTGTTCCGTATGCCTCTTCCGTTTCACAAAGGCATCAGGAAGGGAAAGAGAAGAAGAATTGCCTGAGGGTAAAAATAAACGAGAAGGACCGCCCGCCTGTACCGTGTGTGGATTCAGATCAAATATTTACACAGAGGTAAGCTGAATTTCTAACGCCTCGTGCACGGCGCTGTTTTCTGTTTAAAAATAATTTTTTTTTTAAAAAAGGGCTGACTCGAAGGTGTCACAGCCCAAAACAAACAAACAAAAAGAGGCAGTGTGGAAAACTGCAAGCGGAACAGAACGGATCTTAGACGCCGTCAGAAGCAGACACACCAGACGCAAAGGCGGAACCCTCCTCTGGGAACCTGCAGTGAAGAGTCCAAGGCCAACCTCTGGGGACACAGCTGGGTATGTAATGAGGTTGCAAGAACAGATTCAGCGCTGGGGGAGGTTGGGGAAAGTGGGGCTTCAAAGGGATGGATGTTCATGAAATAAAAATCTGTAGGGCTTCCCAGGAGGCTCAGACGGTAAAGAATCTGCCTGCAAAGCGAGAGACCCCGGTTCGGTCCCTGGGGCAGGACAATCCTCTGGAGGAGGGCGTGGAAACCCACTCCAGTCTTCTTACCTGGAGCATCCCATATACACAGGAGCCTGGTGGGCTGCAGTCCAAGGAGTCTCAAAGAGTCGGACACGACTGAGTCCCGAGCACACACAGAGACTGTGAGGCAAATTAAATAGGAGGAAACTGGATAAGATGAAAAGCGAAAAGGAAGCCTGAGGCGCCAAGGCCGCTGCTGCATTTAAATCAGGCATGGCCGCGGCGGGAATTACGCTCCATCATTTTTTTTAATAGAGGAGAAGACAATTCCATACAAACACTCTTCCTATCTGAAGGGAAAGACATGAACCTCTTGCCGCAAAGAGTTTCACGTTTTTTGAATTGCACTTTATGTTACGCCAAGCTGTAGATTATGACGGTTTTAAAAGTTGAATTATCATTGCATTCGAAAGGGAACACGAGGGGCCTCACCAGCGGTCCAGTGGCTAAGCCTCTGTGCTTCCAGTGTGGGGGGCCCAGGTTAGACCCCTGGCTGGGGAGCTGGTCCTATGTGCCACAATGGACACCTAGAACAGGCGGACACCACTGAGCGACTTCCCTTTCGCTTTTCCCTTGCATGCATTGGAGAAGGACATGGCACCCCACTCCAGTGTTCTTGCCTGGAGAATCCCAAGGACGGGGGAGCCTGGTGGGCTGCCGTCTATGGGGTCGCACAGAGTCGGACCCGACTGAGGTGACTTAGCAGCGGCAGCAGTGAAGCCAAATAAAGAAACATCAATATTAAAAAAGAAATAAAGGTGGCATGCGGCGTGACCTTCTGAGACTGGTTTCTTTCACTTAACGGGGTGCTTCTCAGGTTCTTCTGTGTGGCGGAGTGTGTCAGGGGCTTGTTCCTTTATTTTTAAATTAATTTATATTTTAAAAACTACACCTTCATAGGCTGGAAAAATTTTTTTAATAAAGGTCATACACTAGAACAACACTGATGGGTAGTAGACCTACAGGGAGCTGATGTAGTTAGTAAAATAAAATGCGGTGTAATTAGCTTGTCTAATAGTATCTCGTTCTAATGAACCACACTTGATTTTTTTCCTAAAGAGCTAAGTCAGAGCGTCCAAGATCTCTGCTTCTTGTAAATCACAAAAATGGGCAGCAGACCTAAACAGACATTTCTCCACAGAAGACGCCCAGGTGGCCAAGCGGCACCGGGAAAGATGCTGAGCATCACTCACTACAGTTGGTGCAGGCGGGCAGGTGAGGGCGCGTCGGTGCACTTAATGAAGACTCATTTCTGGTTTTATTAACGTAGAGAAAAAGTACACACTCTCGCTCTCAGAGAGCAGACAGAATAAAGAGCAGCTCCAAACAGGGGGGCTGATCCCATTTCTGAGACCCTGTTTAGGATACCATCACAGGCTCTGGAAAGTGGGATCGGAAGGTCAGCCTCAGAGTTCTGCGATGTTCCTCTGCACTTTGGCCAATCTGTTTAGACCCCAAGACCCCACACAGTCTCAGGGGGGAGATTTCCAGCTGTGCTCAGCCCTGCAATTTACAGGCAAGCTGCAAATAAGAACACAAAAGAGAACCATTCCCAAGGTGCTGGCAGTGATTTTTAAGGCAGACACATCCCATTAAATATTTAATTAGAATACAATCCCACCAAAGCTCTCCCACCACAAGAGGTTGAAAAACAGAGTCCTCTAGGGCTTACCCAACACTGCTCACTTATTTCCAAGTGTATAATCTCTGTTGACTTCATATATAGCAAGAGGGACTCAGGTTAGCCCTAGAAAATCAAATTTTAAAACTTGTGGATGACCCTGGAGCTGTCTCTTATACACATCTAGATGTGTATAAGAGACAGAGGTAGGGGCGTGTGGGTGAGGGTGGGCAGGTGGGGGTGCGTGGGTGCGGGCGGGCAGGTAGGGGTGTCCCGGCTACCCTGTTAGCCATCAGAGCCCAGGACGGCGGGCTGTTCTGTCATTCTCTCCCACCCCCTCCTGTCCATCCTGAGCTGCTGTGTCGTAAACACCTGGGGAGGGAGGGGAACGTGGCCTCACCTGCACCTGGATGCCTGCCACTGTGTTTCGAGCAGGGACCCAGGAGGAGCTGGTCCCTCGTGTGGAGGTGCCCACAGCCTCGGAAGATAGACCCAGCCTTGGCCGGGTAAGAACGATGCCCTCCTCTCTGCACCCTTGGTCCTCGCCTGGGGACCCACGCCCCCCACCCAAGCCCACCGTCTTCAGTTCTTCACCACGAGCATCTTCCCAAAATGCACACCCAGGACAAAGCACGTCGCCCTGCAAAGGTGAGGCTTCCCCAAGGCCCTCGGATCACAACAGGCTGCCGGATCCACTGTGATGACTCAGCTGCATCCTCCCCGGGAGAGCCAGGAGATGAGTAACTGGCCCAGGAGATGTTCTGCTTCGAAAATCAAGGGTGGCTTTCAAGACAGACTTGCCTTTTTTTTTTTGCCTTTCAAGACAGACTTGCCTTTTTTTTTTTGCCTCCCTCTCTTTTCTTTCACAGAAGGCGCTACACCAACGGAGCACAGCTTTCAGGATGTCAAAATATTTTTTGTAGCTTTCCTAGGAGGCAGGGAACCTTTTTTGAAAAATCTTTAGCTGGGGTTCTGCCACCTCGGGTACTAGAGTTCCGCGATTTCCTCGATGCTGTCTCGTTCTCGTGTCGAGAGCCTGGAAATGCTTCAGAAATCTGAGTCTGCATGTGAGCCAGGACTGAGGCTACCCAGTTACACTGAAGTCTATTTGCAGTTGTCTAACCCTTTTTAATTGTTTTTTTTTTTTTCAAGTATACCTTTTCAAAACAGGAGATTTCAGTGCAGAAAACCAAGGGAGAAAGATCGAGTCTGGACTTGCAGCTTTCAGCAGGAGCCGAGGATGTGAAAAGACTCCCGATTGGGCAGTGGGATGTGTTATATAAATCAGCTTTCATCTGTCTCCGTAAAAACAGGAAATCGGCTCAGACGAATAATTTATTTGTTCAATTAAAAAAAAATTGGCCCCTTCACACACACGCCCTGGAGACCAGGCTCAAATAATTAACACGGCAGTAAGAAGTCAGATATCACGTGAAAGAAAAGAAAAGAGTGGCGTACATACACGTAGATTCCAGTGATGGAATTTTAGGTTCTCAGTCAATAAGCTTCCTGGTTCTTAAGGGTAATATTGGTCCACACTTCAAAGTTGAATGAGGACCATGTCTCTCAATGACTCCTGGATTCTTAATGTCCATGCACGTTGCTTTCAAATTCTGCATTTTCCCCAGGAAAGAGGATCTAAAGGAAATCAACCGTGAATATTCACTGGGAGGACTGATGCTGAAGCTGAAGCTCCAATCCTATGGCCACCTGATGCCAAGAGCTGACTCACTGGAAAAGACCCTGATGCTGGGAAAGCTTGAAGGTGGGAGGAGAAGGGGACGACAGAGGATGAGATGGTTGGATGGCATCATAGACTCAATGGACATGGGTTTGAGTGAACTCCGGGAGTTGGTGATGGACAGGGAGGCCTGGCGTGCTGCGGTCCACAGAGTCGCAAAGAGTCGGACATGACTCAGCAGCTGAAAAACAACTATATATATACATATATATGCTGCTGCTGCTGAGTCACTTCAGTCGTGTCCGACTCTGTGTGACCCCATGGACTATACAGCCCATGGAATTCTCCCGACCAGAATACTGCAGTGGGTAGCCGTCCCCTTCTCCAGGGGATCTTTCCAACCCAGGGATCAAACCCGCGTTGCTTATGTCTCCAAGACGTTGGCAGGGAGGCTATTTACCGCTAGCATCCCCCAGTCATCCACGTTTCTCCAAACAATATGATTTCATCATTTTTCATGGCCGAGTAATATTGTAGTGTGTCTATGTACCTCTTCTTCTTTATTCAACTCTGTGCCCATGGACACTTAGGTTGCGTCCACATCCTGGCTACGGTAAATAGTGCCTTGTAGAAGAAAATTTGAAAAAATGCCAGCCACCCTCTTGAAAAGAAACCCCTGCAAAGTGGACCAGACGTGGGTGTGAGTTGAGACAGAAGGTTAACCTACCCTAAACCTGTCCACAGAGCCTTTAGATCCTCCAGCTACAGAGGCTACTCGGAAAGGACATTTAAAAAAAAATAGTCCAGATGTTATTTTCAGCTATCGATGCCTTGGCCCTTTCAGTCAAAAGTAGGACAGGAGCTATATATAAACACGTCAACAAATGAAAATCCGTTTGTGACTTTAACTGCCTCCGGAAAAAACACCTCGGCTTCTAGCTGGATATCTGGCGTCAGGTTAGAGACGGTGGGGTGGAATTTTCTTTTCATGCTCACGTTGAGAACACAGCTCCCTGACGGTGTGAAGATTCCGGAAAAGGTGAGAGGATGTTTAATTTCCATGAAGATGAAGACCCTGCTCTGAGCAATAGCAAACTCAGAGACAAAAATATATACAGAATCACTGGATCCTTGAATGTGTGTGTGTGAGTATGTGTGAATGTGTGTGTGTGTGTGACTGTGTGCATGTTTGAGTGTGTGTGTGTCTGTCTGAGTGTGTGTGTATGTGTGTGTGAGTGTGAGAATGTATGTCTGTGTGTGAGTGTGTGTGTGAGTGAGTGTGTGTGTGTGGGCTCACTGTGTTGTGTTGCCCTTTGGAGGTGAGATAGGAAATGCTAAAATGCAATATATATATATATTTTTAAAGTGAAGTTGCTCAGTCCTGTCCGACTCTTTGGGACCCCGAGGACTGTAGCCCTCCAGGCTCCTCTGTCCATGGGGTTCTCCAGGCAAGAATACTGGAGGGGGTTGCCATTTCCTTTCTCCAGGGGATCTTCCTGACCCAGGGTTTGAACCCACATCTCCTGCATTGCAGACAGATTTTTTGCCATGTGAGCCACCAGGGAAGTTCATATTTTTAAAAAAGCTTTCTTGTGCACACATCTGAAACTAATGTAATAGTTTAAAAGACCCATAGTTCGATAAAAACAACATCTGTAAAAAAAATACGGTGGGGGTTCCCAGTCGGCATGGTGGTTACGAATCCACCTGTCAATGCAGAAGACACAGTTTCGATCACTGGGTCAGGAAGATCCCCTAGAAAATGAAATGGCAGGCCACTTCAGCATCCTTGCCCAGAGAGTCCCATGGACAGAGGAGCCTGGCGGGCCGCAGTCCCCGGGGTTACAAAGAGTCAGACAGAACTTATCGACTAAACAACAATATGTACATTTTAAAATTTTACTCTGGGTACACCTGAAACCAATATAATATTGTAGATCAAATTTTATTAAATAAAATTGTGATATTGTAAATCAACCATACCTGAATAAAAACGCTTGTAAAAAATATAACATCACCTATTGAGAAACAGTAGCCAAAAAGTTTTTATTGTGATAATATACATGTTGTCAATATACACACTATATATTATAAATATATCTACATTATATTTATCATATTATAAATTATAGTATATATGTATATTGTAGATATATTTACATATTTATTATATGTTATAAATATATTTACATTATATTTACATTATATATTATGTATTT